>PVKC010017161.1:0-20365 GCA_004027635.1 Crocidura indochinensis
TATCTGGCTATGTGACTGAACCACATAGTCTGCCTTCAGCAAAGATCTGTGCCAGGTCTCTTTATCATAAAAAGGGAATACAAGGAAGGAGTTGTTGGCAGAATGGCTGTGAGAATATTCTGAGTTAGTGTGTAGAGAGATTGCTGTGACCTGTGCCTGGTAACCATGCTGACTGCTCTTTTTCCTGTATTTTCATTAGAAATATGCCCTTTTTGCTCTGAGGACTGCTGACTGGATGCAGGCCAAGCAAGAATTCTGAGGTGAGCCTGGTCTTTTCCTTCCTTTTCTTTTTCCCTCTTGTCCCCCTTCTTCTTTGAAAATTCCTACTGAAAACTAGGCTGCCTGGCTTCTTACCATGAGAAGCTTAATCAGACAGCAGCTCAAGCACTGCCACCTCAACCCCCATCTCCCTCCCACTACATACATAACAGGCCAGTTCTGGCCTCTGCCAGCTACTTCTGCAAGGAAACTCTTTGCAGTGCTGCGGCAGCAAAAGCCTAGTTTGGAAGTGGGGGTGGTGATGGAGAGAGATGGGGAGGGAAGAAATGTGAGGCCTCACAGAAGGCCACAGGCTAGGATGTGGAACTCAGAGGGGGGAGGTGTTACCAAGTGGCCCAGCAGGCAGCTGAATGTAGTCTCTGATAAACATCATCCATGTCAGATGGTTCTCTGAACTGCTCCTGAACTCTGAACATCTGGAAAAGGGCTCTGCCATTCCACATCTAAGCGTTCCTTTTGATTCCCTCTCTAAGCCCCTTGGAGCACTTCTCTGAGGGTGCATGTGTCTATTGCTGCTCTAGCCTCGATCTGTTTACAGGGCTGTTTACTCTGCTGCATGCAGCAAAAGTCCTGTTGCCCTAGCAACGGCTGCCTGATGCTGGGTCTGCTCTGAGTGGCTGTGTAAATAGGGAATATTTGTAAAATATGGTCAAGAGGGAAGCACCCAGGGACTATGGTCTGCATCATCTTTCACTGCTGCAGGAAAATGACATTCTATGGAAAATTGAACCTAACACAAGGGCCAAATCAAGTATGGCCACTTCAACTAGAGCAGTGATAAGAATGCAGGACAAAATTCCCCTTTTCTGGTAAAACACTAATGCCTTTTTTTAGGGGCTGAGAGGGGAAAGAGAAGTAAATGCTAATCAAAATCTCCAACACACAGAAAAAAGAAAGAGCAGAAAACAGAGCTGCCTTCTGAGGTGTTTGTGCTCTGGTAACAGATTTTCTCTCTTCCATACCACTGAGTAAAAATAATTCCAAGGATTGTTGGAAAGGTTTTTAAGTCTCCAGAGAAAGGAAGAGAAACCCTAGTAGAAGGGGGTAAAATTAATTTAGTTAAGTTTTCTGTATACAGCAAACCTTCATATCAGGACAGCAGCTTCCTGTAGTCCAGAACCCAAAGTGAACATTGTAGGGGTAAAATTTTTTTGCAGGGGGAGGGCCACATCTAGTGATGCTCAGGGGTTACTCCTGGCTATGCACTTTTGGCTTGGGGGACCATATGGGACTCCAGGGGATCAAACCACGGTTCATCCTAGGTCAGCGTGTGCAAGGCAGATGCCCTACCATTTGCACCACCGCTCCGGCCCCAATGTAGGGGTATTTTTTTTTCAAATACCTTTAACTCTCTTCCTCCCAGCTCTAGTCACCTGTCAAAACCAAGCTCTCTCTAGCTCTTTGCATCCGAGGAAGGTTGTTTGACTCTTTTTCTTGTGGAAAGTGAAAGCAGTTGGATAACTGGTAGAGCATGAGGCTGTGTGGCTGTGAGAACTTTGGGGGGCCAGGAGAGTGAGAATCTGTTCAACAGCCAGGCTTCCCTAGGGGAAAGCTATTGGAGAGGCAAATAAATGAAAATAGGCAACCTAGGTCTGGAAGAAACTTTGATGCACCATGTCTCTAGACAGTAGACCTGAGTGTGTGAGAAGGACCACCCTAAGACAAAAGTCACTCCACTGAGCATACTGTAGGAGTCTTGTCCCCAGAGCTGGGATTTTTGGAGGGACATACAAAGGTCTCAAATGACTTGTTTATTTCAGAAGTGATATATATGAACTGGGAAGACAAAGGCACTTCTCTTTGTTCCTGATAAAATCAGAGCAAATGGGCTCCCAGACTGGTTATCTCTAGATCTCCCTCCTATAGGTAAGAAGTTGGCAGCTTCTGAGCAGATTTCTTGGAATTGCACAAGCCACAGGAAGACCAGGCGGCTGGTCTCACAGATATTCCTTTACTGCCAACTTTTTTTTTCTCTCTCCCATTTAAAGGGCGACTCATGCTTGAGGTGTCAGAACAGGCAAGTTGAGTGCAAAAGCCACGAATGCAGCAAGTCTAGGAATAGCACTGAAGGGCTGAACGATTCGTTTTTCTCAAAGGAAAAGGGATTTCTACTATCTCAGATTTTCTTTGGGGAGTTTACAGCTTAAAGAGATATTTGAGATTTTCTTGCTTTACTTTTAGCTGTGTTGGCTTTTGCTGAAAAATATTTTTTTCTTTTCTTTCTTTTCTATTTTTTTTTTAAGACATGCATACCAGAAACCATTTGGTTTCCTTAACTATCCCTTCCAAGAGGACTGACTGCTCTAGCTCCTCCCTCTGCTGACCCTTGAGTTTTTTCCAAGGAGACTGTGGAAGGCATTTGTTTACATTTTCCCTTCAGATTTCCCTTCCAAGAACTTTCCTTCTTCCAGAGTAGTGGGGCCCCCTGCAGGGTGGGACCTAAGAATCAGGCTGGCTATAAGGACCAGGTGAAACAGAAGGCCAAACAGGGCCTATCCAGTTCCCACTTGGAGGACCCAACCTGCATATTGGAGTGAAGATAAACAGTATCACACCATTAGAGAATGTATTTACTAATAAGATAAGAACTTAAAGGAGAGGGCAGTCATATTTTGGTTATATGCAGAGAGCTTACTTCCAAATGATGTTATCAGGAAGCAAGCTGAATGGGGAGGCAGAGACAAAAACAAAAGAACCAGGACTTTGCTTGAACCTCTGATAAATCCCTACCTGAAGCTAGAAAATTCCTTGATTTTCTGAGTCAAGAAATTCCTCTTTTCATTTAAAAGAATATGAGTTTATTTACGATCACTGACAGAATCTAACTACATCAGACAGGACTGGCAGTCATAGTAGGTTGTAAGGACATATTCAACATCGTCTCACCTATGTGTTGAGCACAAGTGTCACAATATTCCGCATATAAGGACTCAAAACAGTGGCAGCAGTAGGGTCTTCCCTCCTTCATGATGTAACGCTGGCCGCCTAGCACCGTCTCACACTCAAAGCAGCAAAAGTGTTTCATGTGCCAGTGCCGGCCTTCAGCTTCTGTGCATTCATCTGCAAAGATGATCTGGAGATGGGAGAGCCAAAAGGTCAATGCTGGAGACCCAGGCATGTGTAATCACTTTAAAGAAAAAAACTCTGATATTTCAAAGTAGAAGGTCCTATTCACAGATTCAAAAAGAAAAGTATCAATATGGTTATTATATATATATCCAAATTAGTTTCCACATTTGGCATTGCCTAAAGCACAATTTAATGTTTCTGGCTTGGCTCGCAATTAACTTAACCACCTTTTAATAGGAGAAAGTATTTTTTGCCCTGCAGAATATAAATCAGGACTGAAAACTGACAGCTAAAGAGCACGTTCGGTACACATATCTGTTTTACTTGGCTTATATATGTGATTTTTAAAAAATGGGAAATGTCACACAAACATCTGGAATTCTGGTTTCTTTTTAAAATGATATTTGGCAAAGCAAGGAAACACATTCCTACAGGACAACAATGAGCAAGTGCTGAGCAAAGAAGTTACTACTTTCAGTATAGGGTGAGTCTTTCCATTAGTCCTACTCTGCCATTCACTCTGACCTTAAAATGAGTGACTTCCCTTGTAAGACATGCCCACACCTCAAAATCACTTGTGCTTGATTTTCTTAGATAGTTTTCTAAGTTTTGTAGCATATACATCAGAGGCAAGAATCAATAAAATGTGGAAATGTATGAGAATAGACAGATTAAAGAGCTTAGTAGATTACAAATAAGAGTCTACAAATAAACAGTGGAATGTTAGACCAATAGATTATTGACAAAAGTGCAAGGATATTCAGTGGGGGAAAGAAGAGTCTCTTCAAACAAAGAGCCTGGGGCAACTGGTTCAAGCAAAAGAATACATCTCGGGGCCGGGAGATAGCATGGAGGTAAGGCGTTTACCTTTCATGCAAAAGGTCATCGAATCGAATCCCGGTGCCCCATATGGTCCCCCGTGCCTGCCAGGAGCAATTTCTGAGCATGGAGCCAGGAGTAACCCCTGAGCACTGCCGGTTGTGACCCAAACACCAAAAACCAAATAAAGAAAAAAAAAGAATACATCTCAACTCTCGCCTCATGTTTTATACAAAAACTAATGAGAGGCTGGAGAGATGATATAGTGGGTAGGGCACTTGCCTTGTATGTGATCCCTAGCATTCCAAATGAACGGTTTAAGAGCGATCTATGACTGCAGAGCTAGGAATGAACATTGCTAGGTGTGGAGCAAAACAAACAAACAAACAAAACTAACTCATGAGGTGAAAGATGAAAATGTAAGAATGAAAATAATAAAATAAAAACAAGATTAAAATTAAAATAAAAATTTCTAGGCTCCAAAGGAGTAACAAAAAAGTAAAGATAGGATTAAAGAGATAGTACAGTGGGTAGGGCATTTGCTTTGCATATGGTCAACTGGGTTTGATCCCCAGCATTTCTTATAATCCCCTGAGTCTACCAGGAGTGATTCCTGAAGGCAGAGTCAGGAGTAAACCTGATCACTGCGAGTTGCAGCCCCCAAACAAACAGTAACAGAAAAAGAAATTCTTAGTTATAGAATGGTAGAACACAATGGCAAATCATGAATCTGAACAAAATCTAGTATTTAGAACATATGAATAACTATTACCATAGCACACTAAAAAGAAAATAACTGAACTTAGGAAGCAAAACTTTGAATAATCATTCCTCCAAAAATAAAAAGATAAGAAGATTAAATACAGAATACTTATTATTAGTTAAAACAAATGGAAACAAATGACAATGTGTTATAATTTTACCCACTAAAATGAAGCTATTGAAAAAGACAAAAACATGTGCTGATAAACCTGCACTTGCCTAGGACGGACCGCAGTTCGATCCCCCGGTTCCCATATGGTCCCCCAAGCCAGGAGCGACTTCTGAGCGCATAGCCAGGAGTAACCCCTGAGCGTCACTGGGTGTGGCCCAAAAACCAAAAAAAAAAAAAATGTTGAAAATTTGAAATACTCATTTACTAATAATAGTAAGGTTGTAAAATGGTATTGTTACATTGGAGGTCAGCTTGGTATTTCTCAAATAGTTAAACCAATAATTATCATCTAACCCCTCAATTCCCTCACTTCTAAGAATGCTAAAAGAGAAGAAAGAAGAAGAAGAAGAAGGAGGAGGAGGAGGAAGAGGAAGAAAAAGAAGAAAAAAGAAGAAAAAGAAGAAAGAATAAAAAGAAGAAAGAAGAGGAAGAAGAAAGAAGGAAGAAGAGAAGAACAAGGAAGAAGAAAGAAGAAAAAGAAGAAAGAAGAAAAAGAAGAAAGAAGAAAAAAGTAAAAGAACAGGAAGAAGAAAAAGAAGAAAGAAGGAAGAAGAGAAGAACAAGGAAGAAGAGGAAGAAGAGTAAGAAGAAGAGGAAGAAGAAGAAAGAAGGAAGAAGAGAAGAACAAGGAAGAAGAAGGAAGAAGAAGAGGAAGAAGGAGGAGGAGGAAGAAGAAGAAAAGAAGGAGAAGAAAAGAAGGAGAAGAAAAAAGAAGAAGAAGAAGAAGAAGAAGAAGGAGAAGAAGAAGAAGAAGAAGAAGAAGAAGAAGAAGAAGAAGAAGAAGAAGAAGAAGAAGAAGAAGAAGAAGAAGAAGAAGAAGAAGAAGAAGAAGAAGAAGAAGAAGAGAAGTGATTTCTGAGTAAAAAGCCAGGAGTAACCTCTGAGTATCACTGGGTGTGGCTCCCAAATAAACAACAATAACAAAAAACCCTGTAGGAGCTGGAGTAATAGGTCACTGGGTCAAATGCACATTTTGTATGTGGGAGGTCTAGATTCCACTCCTAGTACATTTGGTTTCCAGAGGACTGCTGAGACTGAATCACAGAACTAGGTGTAAGCCTGTGCACCATCAGATATGATTACAAACTAAAAAAAAAATAAAATCAATCAAAGAAAAAAATCTTACACATACATGCTCATAGAGATAAAAATGAAAGATAATATGATATTATTTGATAAATGGATGAACAAAATGACATCTACATTTATCTGAAGGTTATTCAGCCATGAAAATGAATAAATACTGATTTATGCTGTAAAATGAGAAATTAAATGCCATGTGAAAGAAAACAGACATGTAAGGTCAGGTGAGATTTATTCCATCTATGGGACATGTTCAGAATATGCAAATGCAGAGACAAAGTAGATTAATGTTCACCAGGAAAGAGGGGGAAAAGGAAGAACTGAATGCTACTAGTTTCTTTTCAGTTAATATGAATGATCTCAAATTAGATAGCAACCATCTTTGCACCACTATCTGAACATACAAAAACCTGCCAAATTATGTATGTTAGGATCAAGGAGATGACTCAAAAAAAAGAATGTGCTAGAGCACATTCTTTACACGCAAGAGTCCTGGGTTTGATCTTCAGCAACATAGCACTGCTAGGTATAATAACCCTCAACAAAAGAACTGTGTCCTTTAATAGGCAAACCAATACTACGAAAATTGTATCTCAATAAACTAAATCATTGTTCATTTTTCCTTTAGGTGGAAATAACTAGCCTTAAGTTACAGTCAGCTTTTTTCGTTTGCTTAATTCTTTTTGGACCACACCTGGCAGTACTCAAGACTTACTCCTGATTCTGCTTTCATGGATCATTCTTGGCAAGCTATGGAGATCATCTGAAGTGCCAGGGATCTAACCTGGAACAGCTGCATGCAAACTAGTTATCCTATCCACCGTACTTTATCTTCAGATCCCTCAATCTGTTTTGTGATTGGGAGTAGTAAATTCAATAGCATAAAGCGGTAAGATCCAAGTGGAATACCCATTTGCTTGCTGCAACTTCATTTGGGCTTTGAAAGTTATGAGCAAATAAAAAAAAAAAAGGCTATTTTCTTCTCTTCTAAACCTACCTGTCCCACTGAACCTTTGGAAATGGAACTATTTTTAAGATACACTGGACAGACTATGGCTGATGATTATACTCTGGGATGCAGGCTGAAGTTTAAAGATATATAATGGCCCGATATTTTAAGAGTTCCGAGCTAAGCTCTGTAGTATGTATACACTTGTGGAATTTTTCAGCTACAGCAGCTATCTTCCAACTAAGAGGCCCAAGAGACTACCACACTGATTGGAGGGATCCACAATCTTAGACATTCTAGCAAATGTGGGATGGGTGGATTTTCTCTTCTAAAAGGATTACAGTATGAAGATGAGTAGTCTATGATGGTTTTCAATGCTGGGGCTCAAGCATTGTTTATGGCCCAACTAATGAGGAATAGGAAGGTATAAATTCCAGGGAGAATGCTCTGACCTCATCACAGGCTGCACAGCGAGGCTTCAGGCACTCAGCATGGTGCCTACCACAGTATATTTTCCCATCTTGATAAAAGTAGATCAAATCCACAAGGAGCTCATTGCAGACTGTGCATATAAAGCATGGTGGATGCCAGCAAACACCATGTCCGGCACGTGATGCAAATACAGCAATGTCGCCACCGTTAATCTGGCCTCCACACTGTGAGACAAATAGAGAAGTTAGTTAGAACAGCGGCTCCTACCTACATCTTAGGACCAAACACAAATTATATATGTCCATGACCAACAACACTTATTTTCAAACTTCTCACTACAGGGTGGGACAGCTTGTCTGTCTTCCACCCATCTTCTCTAAGTTCTGCCATGCAGACCAAAAGAAAGTAACTGAGAAAATATGTCATCATAATGGTGAAAAAGAAAGAGAAACTCTTTTAGTATATAACATTTAAGGACTTTGTGGACAGGACAGAACAAAATCATTGCACATTTATGTTCCAAATACTCCAAACTCTGATCATAGGCATTGCCAATATTTCTCCCCAAAGAAAATAAGTGCAGAGGGTTGGAACAGGGCCATGGAAGACCCCAAAAAAGAGTGTAGAGTTTACACTATGATATGTTGAGTGGTTCATAAAAGTAGGTTCACATTTAGCTATTTTCTCTACAATTTCAGGTATGTGTATAGCCTGCTTGCACTGTACTGCCTTTCGCATTCTTGATGGGACAAGTACCATTTTTTTTAATTTTTGGGCCACACCCGGCGGTGCTCAGGGGTTATTCCTGGCTATCTGCTCAGAAATAGCTCCTGGCAGGCACGGGGGACCATATGGGACACTGGGATTCGAACCAAACACCTTTGGTCCTGGATCTGCTGCTTGCAAGGCAAACGCCGCTCTGCTATCTCTCCGGGCCCGACTCGTACCATTTTTAAGACCAGACAATAGGAAGAGCTTTTTCCCTTTCTCCCTTGTCTTCAGTCATTGTCCTAAGTAACTTACACAATGCTTAGGGTTGGGATCAAGTGAAGATGGGGCGAGGAGCTCTGAAGCAGGGAACCCTGAGAAGGCTTCTCTTTGATCGCATGGTTTGACCTTGCAATCTAATACTCTAACCACGTAGCTGAGTTTTATAAAAATTTTCTAAAAATCAGAAAACCCACTTTCCAACTTTTCCCACACCACAGACCTCATATGAGTTAGAACACTTCAGAGAAAACTGAGTAAGGATCTCAAGAATTAGCCTTTGGATTCTTAATGATGTCAGTGATTGAATAGAAGAGTACAATATAGTAAGAAGGGCGCATTACTACCCCTCTCTCTTATAATAGTAGACTAGAGCTATGCATATGATAAAACATTAATAGACGGACATTGTGAATCTGAGCAAGGAACAGCTTCAAACCAAAATGGTTAGAAATATTCCACCTGTTGGTGCTAAGGGAGAAGTTCTAAGAGCATATATAAAGAAGAAAAACAAGGAATTTTTCTTATGTAATGATTTTTTTTATTTATAGTCTAAATGGTTGCCTCATTTGGGAAAGACTCTTCATTAGGAGACTACAATTGGTTGTTCTTAGGTTTCATTCTCTTGGGTTCTAGTACAGAGACTCCTGCTCAGGCATTGTTAATTTTCGGTTTGTTTAAGTACGCTCCCAGAACTTTACAGTTGCCTTAGCATAGCAGTTTCCTAATTTAATACATTAAAAATACTGAATCCTGTTTCATTCAAACCATAAGTCTATGACATGGGCATTTCCTATCCCTTTTTATAATGTTAATAGTTAGGAAAGTAAGCTGTTCCAGTTTTCTGGCAGAAACATGAGCTAAAATTCAATATTTCTGTATAGTTCTCTTGTCTCTAGTTTATACTCCTCTCAATATCTGCCATAAAATGCACACACTTTTTTTAATTATTATTTTTGCTGAGCTAGGTTCCAGAAGAGCTTTTAAACAGAGTATGCTAGAGCTCCTATCATAACTAGTGATGACCAAAAGGTCAAGGCGAGATTTTTCAAGGAAGATGCCAATGGCAAATCTGTGGTACACTGTCTCTCCATATTGAGTAGCGTCTTCATTGTATTCACTTTTATGCTCTCAACTTTTTTTAAAATCTTCAAAATAAATTCCCATATAGCATGCAACCATCTTAAGCATGCATTCAGCCTCAGCCTATCTTTACTGATTTGATTCACATATCTTCAACACCTAAATGGATTCTAGTGGGACTTAAGGAATTAGATGCAGTGGGGTAGTGGTGGTTGGAGATGAAGCAGCAGGATTAAGGAAAGGACAAAGGAGAACAAGAAGCTTTGGGCACCAGAGAGGTGAGAAAGCCAGAAACCCAATGGGCTAGATTTGTACTTTGTATCCTCTGGAATGCTGTGAGTATATTACAGAGGAGTAAGAGGTAAAAAACCAACAATAACAACAACACAAACAAATCTAGACTCTAAATCAGTGAGATCCTCAGAAAAAGATGGGGTATGGGGGTGGATAGTGAGGACTAATGATCCATGTATTTTGCTAAGAAGCTTTCAATCCAAGGAGATGATACCTTACCACTCTCCTTCACTCAGGGCTGGTCTGGGATGATGCTGTTAAAGAAGCTAACTAGCCCACAATTTGGCATGCTCCTTTCCTGAAAAAACTAACCTTAAATTATGAATTATGAATCCACCATATCAGTTCTCTGCTCAAATCTTACCAAGCATTCCAAATCTCCTTCATAACTCTCCATACCCTGGTTTTCCAAGAACTTTAACCATTTCTGCTAATTTTCTCCCTTCACTTCCTCTGTCATGTCACACTGGCCAACTTGCTGTTTCTCAAACACGAGAGAAATGTTCCTTTCTCACAGCCTTCAATCTGGCTAACCCCATCTCCCTGCATCCCTTACCCCCAAATTGTCTATGACTCACTTCTCCAGGCCCTGTATGTCTCTGCTTAGAAGCCACCTTCTAGGTGGAGCTAACCCTTTCACTTGACTGTTAACTTGGGAGCAACATGGATATATATATATTTTTTATTCACAGTTGATTCTCTGAATCCAATTACATTCAGTGGAGCTTGTGAACATTGATCGACTATTACAGATTTTGGGCATCTGCAGATTTGGTATCTGTAAGATTCCTAAAACCAATTCCTTGAGTATACCAATGAGCAACTCTATTTCCCTTTTTTTGAGAGTTAACAGTTATACTTGAATTTCAACCACACTGGGATCAATGTTCAAACCTGTACATTTTCTAAGGTTAAATGCACTTAAAATTGAAACACTTCTAGCACTTCCTCCCTGTTCCTTGCTATATAAATTCTCTACATTATTGACTGACTTTTTTCAATCAGTCTCTTAACTCCCTACAGGGGAAAGGATCAAGTGTTTAGTTAGGTCTTTTGTTCACTGCAGTCTCCGCAGTGTTTAGAGCAGTGCCTAGCACATAGTAGATATTAAATGAAACAAATGCCAAATGAATAATAGTGAAATAAAATCATACCATTCCTCTTTACTTTCCTTAATCCTTGCTTACCTGTTCACAGATTGCTCCTGTCATTGTGACTGGGAAGGGCCTGACATTTCCTCGACCCAAATTCTCACGTTTCCTCTGGTTGCTGAAGAGCTTCAACTCCCTTTTTTCTTCCTCATCCAGAGAGTTACAATATCGAACCTGAACAAAGTGCAAGGTATAAAAGAGGTCAGTCATGTTCCTTAGGATCTCTGAAGTTGATATCTCTGACTTTTATTACCTAACACATTCCCATTTGGCTTTAGAGTCCTGACCTACACTTAAATAACAGTGTGTTTGGGCTATTGAAGGTGAGTCTCAACCTAAGATGTGGATGGTGAAAAGAGCTTGATTAATAAAGGCTCCTAATTCTGGAACTAATGTCTGGGCACACAGAACATCTACATAATAGTTCCTCATCTTACCATCCCACTCTGCTTAAGGTCCAAATCACTGAGGATGTCTTCACTGTTAGTTCAAATTGAAACATTTTTACTTCAAACTTATTGTGGGGTCCTGAAACTTTGATTTTTTTTTCAGGTGCTTAAGTGATCTTTGACCTTTAGATATGGCTCTAGGACAAGGAACTAAAAAATTGTCAATGTACTCATGACATTTGCTCTTCCACTTCATTTTAAGATAGGGAAAAAAAGAAGAGTTTGAGGAATTGGTCCAGAGTTATTTATGTTGCCCCATAGGATTACCTCTGTGTTTACTGGTGTGCAGATGGGAAGGTGCTACTTACTTGTTGGGTTTTGGTTAATGTGTCAACTCACATATGACAGCTTTCCTCTTACTAAATGTAGAAATTTCCAGAATTAAAGAGGGACACAGAAGACATTAATATCAAGTATTTCCTATTCTCTTCCTTATTTATATATCGGGAATTCTGAACTATTGTCTACTTATGACTATTTTAGAGTTGATTTTCTTTTGAATATGTATACTAAAAATAAAAGTATAAGTATAAACAGAAAAGAACAGTATCACCTGCAAAAGATAAAAAGTGACCAGAAAACTACATAGAGTGAGAAAAACAAACAAACACCTTCTTCTCCTAGATTACTTTTGCTGTGGGAGGGAAGAAGCTGAAATGAAAATTCTGTATACTATTACTTAAATGTGAAGACTATTGTGAATTAAAGAGTTGTGATGTCTCTGTGAGCTTCAAATTGAAATTTCTCTCTCAATTACACAAGGCCTTAATCATGAGGAAAAACATTTTATTAAAGCGAGTGCTCATTATCATGTCCACAACCACCTAAAATTATGTTTCTTACCTCGTTTTAGTTGAAGGTTTTATTCTTACCTCCTGTCTTTAGATTTGTCTGAGCATCAAATAGCTTATAATTGATCTGCTCAGAGGTTTTGTCATATAGAGGTGAGAGGAAAACTATTGAATTAGACCCTAACTTCTTAAATTGTGACACTTCTACATGGGGTCATGTAACTAAACGTGAAGGGATTGGGATGTAAATATTTTGAAATAAAGCTATGATTTACTATCAGTAAATATCTGAATAATATTTTTATATACCTCATGCATGGCAAAAATTTGTTAGTCAAGGAAGGGTGGTGCTAGGAAAAATTTTAAGATACCCTATTGGATTCTAATTTGAAAACCAATGTAATATAAAAATTATCTTACTTGTATAAAAACTAGAATGATCAACTATTTATTTTGATCATTGGGAATCACTCGTTGTCTTCAAAAGGCCATGTCAAATGAGCTCAATTTACCCACAAGGTCACATGTAAAAATTTCTTACCAGCAGGAAGAAAGAATTTGGATTTTTTTAAATGAAATACAGTTAACAGTAAACAGAATAAACCATGACATGCAGAAAAGTGCAAACCATGCCCCTCTATTAAGCAAAAAATATTTCTTAAAAAAAAAAAAGCCAAAAATAAAAAGGCTTCACAAAGATGTCCCTTGAGAAGTACTGTGACCTGCGTAGACCAGAATATTCAGTTACACCACTGACATTTTATGGACATGCTTTTAAAGAAAGGCACACCCCTTCTGCTTGTAATAACCCGCATTTTTCACTTTCAAATTAGTTAACTGGGTATCAGGTTTCAATGCTTACTCTCAGGTTTAAAGGAGAAAGCATGATTTATATTTGTTTTAGGAAGTCTGAAACTCTGAAATAAGGAATAGGAGCCGGCTCTTTCTAAGGAGTTGCTTCAGTCTTGAAGCTTTAGCTATGTTTGCTCAACTGACTTTTGAGGTTCCTGAATTATCTTTAAAAAAGTGGGTAGTATAAAAAAAAGCACTTATTCATTTCCCCTAGGATGCAGTTTGTGCGTGAGAGGGTTGGTAAAATGTTGGTGTCCAGCTCTCCAAAGTGGTACCTTTTTTTTTAATTTGAAGGTGAAGGACAAAATTGGGCTTTCAACAGTGAATTTGGAATTTCAACAGTGAATGTATAACCAAAACTGATGTTACAATGCAATGTCACTTCAGTTAAAGAAAGTTTTCCTGGTCTCTAAATAAAGTAATTTATATTTAAAAAGTTTCCCTGAATAAAATTATATTTTTGTTTAAAATATATGTTACATTGGGGCCAGCATGGTGGCACAGAGTGGTAGGGTGTCTGCCTTGCTGGCGCTAGTCTAGGACGGACCGCGGTTTGATACCCCAGAATTCCATATGGTCCCCCAATCCAGGAGTGTTTTCTGAGCACATAGCCAAATGTAACCTTTGAGCATCATCGGGTGTGGCTCCCCCAAATAAGATAAAATAAAATATGTTACTTAAAAATTCAGTTGTATCAGATTACTTTTTTTAACAAGACACTTAAAAAAGTAATTCCTAATTTACCAATGTTTTATGATCTTGTAGAAATCTTTCCACAGATTTTTATTTATGATCAATATTACTTCAAAGACAAGAAATTCACTTAATCCTGCATGTTGGGATTTACAAAAACAGAGCCTTAAAAGCCACCCTTCTCAGAGTCTGAATGCTGATCCCAGCAAATGAAACTTTGACCAAAAATAAATAAACAAACAAATAAAAATAAATGAAACAAAGAGCATAGAAGTTCTGAGCTGCAAGTCTGGACTCATAACTTTTACAGGATAACATGAAAAGTTAGCAAGCTCATTTCATATGAAATGATGCTAAAAGGGGGCTGGAGTGATAGCACACTGCTACGGCATTTGCCTTGCATGCTACCAGCCCAGGATAGACCCAGATTAGATCCCTGTCATCCCATATGGTCCTTCCAGCCTTTCAGGAACAATTCCTGAGTGCAGAACCAGGAGTAACTCCTGAGTACCGCCAGGTGTGGCCAAATAACAACAACAACAACAACAACAGCAACAAAGAAATAAAGCTGAAAAATCAATAGATCCTTTTTTTTTTTTTTTTTTTTTTTTTTTGAGATCTTAAACTAGCCCAAAAAAATCTCAATCACCTCTTTAGGCAACCGTCCCCTTCTTCTTCAAGTAAGAAAAATTAGTCTTAAGATTTTTTTTAGAGTTCCTTAGTGGTCTCCAAGAAGTTACAAATACCAGATCCAAAGATGAATCCAGTTCATAACATGATTCTACATTTTAGTAGCTCTCTCTCTAGAGGGTGGCTAACAGTCCTGTTGGATTCCAACTAAGGAAACTAAAACCTAAAACAAATCGACAGCACTTTTCTTTTTCATTTCATCAATCACAGCATTCAGATTCTGAAAAAGGTCATGATTCCCAGAAAGTTCCAGAAGTCACGAGAATCCCCCTTACCTCATTGTCATGTGGTGGCAGTTGGTGTAATAGCTGCTTGATTCGCAGCTTCTCACCAGGACTGTTGACATAAGGAACTTTCTCTTCTGGGAGACAGCTATAGTACTGGTGAACCTGAAGGATGAAAAGGCACAGTTTAGTCACCCATTCCTCAACTCACTTGCCCCGTTCTACTTCCAAAGGAGAATATCCACTGCAGGACACTGTCTACTTGCCGCTGTCCCCACCCTCATGAAACCCAACAGCAGTTGTCTTTCTCATTCTGAGCAAAGAAATTAGTCTTTAAAGGAAGAGTCGAGCACCTCAGCCTCATCTTGGTGTTTTCCCTCTCTGCAAAGGAAAAAGGAAGGGGGTGAACTTTCTTAGAAAAGTAGAAGCCAGCAAATAAGATGGTGAAGCCGGAGGGTAAGGCTTTCTCAGCAGTCTCCCCCGAGAGCTGATTTTACCATTGTCTGTCTCTGTTAGTCTCCAGCATGCTCAGTGCCTCCCTAGCCAAGGGGATGTGTCAGCGCCTGCCTGCGCACTGGAGTCAAAGCCTGTCTTTGGCACTGGGGAACTCATGGGTACCTCAGCCTCCACCTACATGAAAATGCTCCAGGTTCAGAGCGCTTTGTAAGGTTAGGCAGCAGCTCACATTTGTCAGAAAAAGGGTCACTAACTCTGGGATATAGAGCATGTAATTAAAAATCACCACTAACATGAATATTTTTGCGCATCCTGGAATGCTCCTGTTTACAACTGTTAGGACATATTCTTACACTTTCGGAGGCTCATTCAACCCGAACAATGACTTGGGAGAGCACCAAGGATCTAATTTTGCCTAAGAAACAAAAACAGAATTCTCCTGTCAGACTGCATAGAAAGCTAGGGGAAGGAAAAAACTCGCTGCAACAGAAAATTTTAGAAGAGACCGAAAATCAAAAATAAAACAAACACTCCACAAGTTTTGATGACATCATGGAAGATAATTTCCAACTATCTCAACATCATGACCAGCTCTTGCAAAACAAAGCATTCATTCAACAAAAGAGAGAAGACAGGAGCAATGGGGGCTTTAAATTCATTTGCCCTATTCCATAAACTTGATCTCCTTCACTGGAAGTTAGGGTGATTTGGACTACTAATACATGTTTTGGAAATGCTGGGGTAAAGTTTAGGAAGCTCTTCTACTTTGATATACAGAAACAAAGTTCTATTAGAAGAGGGATGAAATGGTTTTGAGATGAGAAGACATTAAAAACACATGAGAAACTTTCATTCTTGTGGCAAAGAAAAGTACCCATTCACCAGTACCTGCATATATATTATCCTCTTAATCCAATCTCAAGGGCCATTAAAAACAGACTTCTTGCCAGAAACCAATTTTCAAACTTTGCTTCTCTGAATCACCTGGAGAGGTTTTAAAATTCCAACTGTCTTTCTAATATTCCTAATAACATGGTGAGGGACAGATCAGAACCGTGACAATTACATCAGAAGCTCCTTTGAGGGTGGGACCCAGACACCAATAGTTTTAAGCTCTTCAGGTGATTCCCATGTGCAATCCACTGCCACATACTGACTAGTTTGAGAAAAGCAGGGTCTCCACAAACCATTTGCTAGAAGGACAAACAGGCAGTCTGAGCTGGGAAGAATGGCTCAAGGCTTTGAGAAGAATCCATAGGTTATCTACATTCTCTCTGAGAAAAAATTAAGCCCAGATCAAGAATTAGGATCTGGATGATAAGAAGAATTCATACATCTAATTTTGCCAAAGAAACAAAAAAACAGAATTCTCCTGTCTGACAGTCTATAAGGAAGCAGACTCCATCTCTGAGATGGCTTTGCCTTCCAAGTCAAAGGATTGCTCATCCATAAAGGCCTCGTTGCAACAGCACTTTGCCATGACCACAATTCCCATTAGAGTTACGAAAACATTCAGAACAATGCTAATATGAAATGAATTACTGTGGATAATAAAAATCCAATTTGGGCTCAACAGACCATCTTTTCCGTTGCCCTCATTACTCATACTTTTAGACTTCACTACACAGATGGAGGAGTTTCTGAGAGTCCTCATTCTTATTTGACGTCTGAAGCCCGGGCCTCTCTGACACTGTTGAGGCTGAGCCAGGCTGGAATCGACTGTACACCTTCCTTCTTTGGTATAGCCAGGTAGAGGGTTTTTGTTGTTGTTGTTGTTTGTTTGTTTTAAATTATGCCTTCTCTTTTTGTTTGTTTGTTTGTTTTTGGATCACATTCGGCAGCGCTCAGTTGTTACTCCTGGCTCTACACTCAGAAATCGCTCCTGGCAGGCTCAAGGGACCATATAGGAGGGCAGGATTCTAACCACCGTCCTTGTGCATCTAAGGCAAACACTCTACCACTGTGCTATCTCTCCGGCCCCAGCCAGGTAGAGTTGACGCTTCCCCACCCCACCCCCTACCTATACATCTTGTCATGGCTTTGTCCGTTTCCATGTCTGTATTATCAAACAAGTCATATAAGCTTTCAGAATATTTACTGTAAGATTGTAGCAACTAAAACACAGAGTAATAGTACAGAGGGTAGCGCATTTGCTCTGCACGTGGTCAGTCTAAGATCAGTTGTCAGCACCCTGTATGGTTCCAAGTCATTCAGTAGTGCAGGGTCAGCAGTAACCCCTGAATGTGGTTATGCCCCAAAAGACTAGCAATTAAGTGAGTATGGGAAAAACATAAACATATAGAAATACTTCCTAATCTTCTGTTTTAAACATATAGAGCAAAGTCTGTGAGATCAGACCCTGGAAGTCCGCACCTATGCAAAAACGTTGCAGGGTTTAAAGTGCTATAAAGTAAACTTGATTTCAGGGAGGGTTGTGGAGTCACAGAAAAATAATTATAAAAATGTGGTGTTTGTTTAGAAACCCATCAGTAGAGATGGGTCTTATGAGAAAAACATTTTTTTTTCTGGCAGAGTGAATGGTAATGAAGTTTTCATCTTTCTAAGCCTAGTGTGCTCCAAGCTCTGCCCAATTCTTGCTCTCTTCACCTTTTCAAAATTTATGGGTTTTCCACAGTACTTGATTAGACACATCTCAGTTCAAGAATCATCTGAGGTTGACTAACTTTCACAATCTCCCGCTCCTTCAGAGAGAGCCTGATTATCTCGATATGGAGCAACATCCATTCATAAAGATTGAACTGGGGGAGTTGCCCATTGTGGTTTGACTAGATGATAAAGGCATGGCTGGGCTATAGTGAAGGTAGCCATGCTGAAGAGCTCTAAGATAATTATGAAGTAAATACCCTGGTATGTGGAGGTTCATCTTATGGCCTCTGAATTCTAAGCCACGGAGGCAACGACTTGTCTATAAAAACACACCTCTTTCTTGACTAGAAATTTGTGTTGTTTTTTATCGTTCAAGTTCACTTTTTATAATCCCTAAAAAATGACTTTTTTTCTACCAGTATTCCAGTGATTCTGTCAAATATAAAATGTGCTAAAATATTTTTTCACGAGCAACCAATTATTAGGTGGGTGGCTTAAACACTTACCTAGATGCCCCATTGTTAAAACAAATCAGCTAATATTAATTAACAGCCTACTAAATCACTCCCACATGGTGAGGTAGGTGGTCTGACTTGCTCAGAGGAAGGAGAATGAGTTGCTCCTTCACCATTTCCAATTTCCTTCAGAGCTGTTCAAGTTCAGGAGGAAAAAAAAACTCCTTCTCACAATAGTTTCTGTGTCTCTTCCTAGTATTTAGAATCTGGACTTTCTAAGCTATTTATTCGGCAAAGGATATTAGCAGATGGGTGCTAACAAGGAAGAGCAATTCTCTGAAATTCCCAATCTGTCTTGGACTAAGCAGAAATGCTGTATGCAGTTTACTCTGACATCTTTCATAATAGTCTACTGTATAGCCCAAAATAAATATTTTGTATGCTTTCTGGCACTACAAACATCAAATTTGGCACCACCCCTGATAATCCTGCAGATTGTTCATATTTTGCTTGTAAAATTTATTGTGTTTATTTTTTGGTTTTGGGTCACACCCTGGAGGTGCTCAGAGATTACTCCTGGCTCTGAACTCAGAAATAGCTCCTGGCAGACATGGGGTACCAGATGGGATGCTGGGGATCGAACCCAGAAAGGCTACGTGCAAGACAAACATACTACATGCTCACCTATTACTTTGGCCCCACATATTTCGCTTGTAAATTTTTATAATAAGCACACCCAGTCAAATTTGTTAATGATGATCATTACCAAGCTATTACCTGATATGTTGATAATTTAATTTCTCTCCTGTGGATTCTGGGCCTATTTATCGAAAGTAGGTCTGTTGAACGTGCTAGAAACTTTGCTCCATTGAAATCCTCCCAGGTAGAGGTGCAATGTCATTTTACTTCGGGTGAAGTCGTACAAGGCACATTTCCTCAGAACAAAAGCATTCTGTACACAACAAACTGGCTTATGAAAACGAAATAGCTGAAGGCTTTTATTTAAGGTGCTACTCCCAACAGAGAGGTTTGGCAGTAACTTCAGTCAGGCGGATGGTAAGAGCTTTAGTCAGTGTGCAAATAATGTCTACAAAGCAAGGCCCCACCCAGTTTGAAAGACTGGGCTTGTTATGGAACTGCACATTTGACAGCATTTCTGCCTGGGCAGAGGTATAGATTAGAGAGCCAATGACTCCCAACTTGGAGTGAAAAGTGTGTTAACAAACAAAAGTGGGCAACCTATTTGCTTGAAACAGTGCTTTTCAATCCTTAGCATGCATCAGAACAATCTGGAAGGCTTCCTGAACCTTGGATTTCTAATCCTGTATGCCTGGGGTATGGCTCAATCATTTGCATTTCTCTTCAGTTTTCAGGTATGTCTCTGCTGCTGTCCAGGGACCACACTTTAAGCAGATTAGATCATTTTACTCAGGTGTTTTCCCTCGATAACCAATTCCATCAGTTGCTCAGGTAGATGCTGGGATTTCTGTTTTATCCAAAGAGATTCAGGAGTCTGGGTGTGTGTGTGGGGGTGGGGGGGAAGAGAACTAGCTAATTCTTGTTCAGTTTTGTAGATGTTTTCTTCCACACCCAGGTACATGATTACACAGGGGTATTCTCCCAGTTCTGGCAAGAATGCAAAATCTTAAGCAAAGTGATCAAATTTGGGGCTAGGATAAGTTTGAGATCAAAAGCATGTCTGTGTCAGACTTTCTTAGCTGATCCCAGAATCTGTTGTTCTTGGCTATCTAAGAAGGAAAGGATCTGCGAATATATTTATTTACTGAGTAACTCTTATGCCGTAAGTGTTTTATGTATAATGTCTTGTGATTCTTTTTCAAATCCTGAAAGAAGTTACATTATACACATCAGATTAAACTAAAAAAGGAATAGAGCCACATTTAAACTTTGGTTTCCTACATCCCTCTGTTTTTTCATGAAATTTTCAATTCTTCCCTCCCTTCCTTCCTCCCTTTCTTCTTTCCTCTCTTTCTTTCTTCCTTTCTTTCCCCCCTCCCTCTTTTCCTTCCTTCCTTCCTTTCCTTTCCCTTCCTTTCCCTTCCTTTCC
>PVKC010017162.1:0-20365 GCA_004027635.1 Crocidura indochinensis
CCGGCCCCTATTAACAATAATTCTATTCAGAAACATAGAAACATATATCACTGTAATTATCTGTGGAAGAAATGGAAGTGATAGTAGAGAGAAAAATAATTTCAAGGGGTAGGGGCTAATACAGCAATACTAGTACACATGTCTAGACTGTACTAAATCTAATTCTATACCCAGCACCCCATAGACTCCTATGCATTACTGTGATGTAACCCTAGAGGTCCCTATTCATCCTTGGACCACATGTCCTATGTCACCCTAAGGACCACAGAGCATTGGCAAGTGGTCCAAACTTACCACAACTGTCAGTGTCCCTCCACCAATGACCTAAGGTTTATTCCCTCTCTCTGCCTAGCAAGCTGCTCCATAGAAAACTTACTTTTAAAATGTTCTTCTTATTGTGTGGCCCACATGCTTACAGGCGTGTTGAAACCTTTGGATTTGATGAATCACTGAAAAGTCCAGACCCTTGACCAATGCCTTTATGTTATCTCCAGTTTGGGTCCTTGTTACCCACCGCCATTATTCATCCTTCCTTGGTATTCTCATTTATATAGTTCAGGATAAGACAAGGATTTGCCATCCCTTGGTACCTTCAATTCCCTTGTTACTTGGTATTGTACAGAGAAGTGAAAACATTCAATATTTATCCTTCTCCGTCTGACTTATTCCCTTAATATGAAATCCTCCATCCAGTTCCAACCAGGTTGCTACAAGCTTCAAAATTTTATTTTCTTCTTTGGCTTCATAGTCCAAATGCAAATATTTATGTAATGATTTATCTTAAATAAATAAATTAATTAATTCTCTTAAATTAATGTTAAGTTTGTGCAATTTCCTAAAAGTGACAGCTTTTATTTTCAATAAACACAAGTGACAAGAATGGGATATAAGGTGAAAACATTAGTTTGGATATTGGGTGATTATTTGCAGTGCTAGGAATAGAACTGTGGTTACTCTGTGCAAGGTAAGTGCCTTAGGTCTGTGCCATCTTTCCAGTCTCTAGTTTGGAAAGTCTTATTCAGATATAGGAGAATAAAGGATCCAGTTTGGTTTATATGATAAGAAATAAAATCCTCAAAAATGATAAAAGAACTGTAATTCATATTCATATAGATGTTTGCTGAAACATATTTGTGGACCTTCCAAAGGGTTTTCAGTGGCTCTGGGAACCAGTCAGCCAGATGAGCTAGTAATTCAGTGCTATGGTCCAAGATGGTGCTGCTCTGACACTGAAGTTCTGGGGACCTCTAGGACCACTTGTCAATGCTCTGGACGTTCTTCAGGTCACATCTAGGATTGATAGGGACCTCTACAGCTACATCACAGTAATACACAGGAGTCTATGTAGTGCTGAGTATAGAATTAGGTTTAGTACATTCTAGACATGAGTACAAGCACATGTGTACTAGTACAGCTGTACTAGCTCCTACCTCTTGAAATTATTTTTCTCTCTAGTGTCACTTCCATTTCTATCACAGATAATTACAGTGATATTTGTTTGTGAATAGAATTATTGTTAATAAACTTTGCTTGTTATTTGCATAAGTGCAGCAAGAATAGTAAATAATCACAAAGGCTCTTTAAAAATATTTTTTGATGGAACTTTCACCAGGATTGGTAGATTGTGTGTTTGTTTTGATTTTGGGGTCACATCAAGCATTACTGGAATGGGGAGACCTACTCCAGACTCAGTGTTTAGAAGATGCTTCCAGCAGTGCTTTAGGAACCATGCAATGCTATGAGTAAAACCCTACATGCAAGTCATGTGCTCTACTTAATCCAGCTATCTCCTTGGTCTAACTTGAGCTTTTAAGTCTCCTAAGCCATATCAAGGCATCACAATGAGACTTGGTCTACAATAACTACATAACTAGGTTAATGCCTCAAGGTTCCCAAACAATTCTCAGGTTTCTGGGTCTGCCAAGGGGCAACCATCTTTTTTTAAAAATTTTTATTGAAACCATTGTAATTTACAAAATTATTCATAGTTGGAATTTAGACATACAATGTTTCAGGATTAATCCCACCACCAGTGTCAACCTTTTTCCACCAATGTTTCCCAAGTGCATCCCATATCACCACCCCCTGATAACCAGACTTCCTGAATACAATGAAAACTTCCCATTTAAGTTTTGAGTGCTAAAGTTTGGGTCTCATGATTTCATTGTTGTTGATTCTGGCTTGGATATTTAGTTCTGTTCTTTCTTAACACCAACTATACTCCTAAGACCTCTTGGTCCCTGTCCTCAATTCTTTCAATATTTGTGTTTCTCCTCCTCCACTCAATTTCTTTCCTTCTCTTTGCTATACTCTGGAGCCTAGAGTTTTCTTGATATTTCTCATTTAAAGCGTTGCAGTTCTTCATGCCATTATTCTAAATACCACATAGTAAGTGGTTTCATTTTGTATTTATTCTTCTCCTGGCATCTTTTTATTGGTGCTCATCAGGGGCTACATATCCTAGTACACACCCAACTGACTGTGTTGAGGCTAGCAACCTTCTTTTTTAATCTCCTTAGGTAGTTTGGGACCATCTAGGTTAGATTTGTTTTTGTTTTTGGTTATACACAGCATCGCTCAGGAGTTACTGCTAGCGCCCCCGGGTGTGACCCAAAATAAAAAAACAAACAAAAATAACATCTTACCATGGTTCCAAACTGTTACTGGTAGGCTCAGGGAATCATATGGGGTGCCAGGATTCAAACTGGAGTCCATCCTGTGTTGGCCGTGTGCAAAGCAAATGCCTTACCACTGTGCTATCACTCCAGATTCAATATGGTTTTCTTTATTAAATTCATTAAGTCAAATTCATTTTCTTAAAGTTCATTATTTCAAAGTATATCATTCTTAAATATGATATTAAATATGATATTCAGTCATACCCTCAGTAACATAAACATGTTTCAAGCTGTATTTTATGTTACAAGAAGAAAATTTTCTGTTGGGTTATTATAAACAAATAAACACATTACCATTAAAATATCTACTAAAAGTTTCTAAAATCTAGAGGGAACAAGGGGAGAGGAGGGAGTGAATGTGATTTTTTTGGTCAAAAGTATAACTTACCAAATTGCTGCACACCATGGTTAACTAAGAAAAAGAGTGACTCTATTAAATGACTCTATTAAAATGATGGTCACAATTATAAGCATAATATAATTATAAAGTTGTTGACAAGGAAATTTACATAACTTTGTAGTACATAACATTAAAACTAATATCCAAAAATAGTATTATGTATTCTACATTTTGAGAAGTTTCTTCGAAGGGGAGGGGTTCTCTTAAGAGGTGTTAAGGAGTCTTGATGGCTCCACATGTGATTCTTGGCCAACCAGATCAGAGGTTTAAGTGAGGACTTGAGAACATGTTGCTACTCCTAAACTTATTTGGCCCATTGTCTACTTTTAAAAAAAATGCATATGAGTATATATATATATATACACACACACACACACACACTTGTGTCCCTCAAGTGATACTTGTTACTCAGGGAACCTCAGGGTTCCTCAGTCAACTGGATTAGATGACCATGGTGCCACTTGGCTCATTTCCTTCTGACCTGATTCACATTGATAGTACTCATTTTTCATTGTGCATGTTTATTTTTTGCTCTGATATGACTTGTGTCTGCATTTACTTCTTTCAATAAAAACTGAGCAAGTCATTGAATCTCACTTAAATCCTGTTTCATTGATGAAAACTTAAATGTGTTTCCTCTCATGTTCAATTTATTCAAAATTTGTTCAAATGTGGATGATGTGTGGAAACTTCCTAAGAGCTTGAGTGGTTAAAAGTATCTAAACAGAAACAGACAAAAGAGGTTCTTTAATCATTTCTTGTTAGGGAGCCTTGAAGTGGTGAATTCTTTTAGCCTTTGTTTATCTGGTAAAATTCCTGCTTGTTTCTCATATATGAAAAAGAATTTTAAAGATATATTCTTGGCATATAGATGTTTACCTGGTGTAATTTAAACATCATATCATCTCTTTCTAGTACAGTTTCTGCTGAGAAGTCTGATAACCTCTGTTACAAACTCTGAATTGTCTACCTTTTTCATAATAAGTACTAATTATATAAATTGGTTCTGATTCTTTTGGCATCAGTCTTTACTATAATTAGTTGAAAAAGCATTAATGATTCTCTAGACAATGACAAAGAAAACACTGAAGTCCAGGACATGATATGGCAAAAAGGATTAATAAAACAATGCTGCTGAATGATTTTCATAAAATTCTTAAAAGTTTCGTGTCTGGTGAATATGTACTTAGTACTTTAGAAAATTTTAGATAAGCTAAGTGTCCTGTCCCTCAGGACTCAGTAATTCATGGGTATATGAGGGGGTCCCAGCCTAAAAAATAAAGAGAGAGAAACGGGACCCAAGACAAAGAGTGTTCTGATCAAGGGCCAAATTTATTGAAGCAGACAACTGTCTTATATACTCTGGCAGAGCAGGGGGAAGGAGAGGGGAAATACAAGAACAGCCTTTTGCATTACAGGTGACTTCATGTATATAACTTTACAAGGTACAATTTGATATTTTCTCAAGAACATTTTGTGGTCAACTTAGACAAGCCAAACCTGGAACGTTTGTGTACATCCCATTCATACATTCTGTAGTCAACATAAGTTTCTCATAACTTTTGACAGGACAATGTGCTGTTTCCATACTTAATTTCTATAGATGCATTCAATTGTCACAAGTTCTCAGAACGTAATCTACAACAGGATTGCGACCCACCAGAGACCCCGACCCACGGGTGAAGCTGGAGACCACGTCAATAATTCACGGATTTCGAAGGGGATTCCGGCCTAAAAAAGAAGAGGGGCTGGGAAATAAAGAGACTCGAGACGAAGGGTTCCGATCAGGAGTCCATTTAATGAAGGGAAAAGTAGATCTTATATAGACAAAGCAAAATAAAGAGAGTAGGGGCGGGTGTAATTGGAATTGTTGTAACTTTCCATGGGAACATCTTGTTTTTACAAAATTAACAAGGTTATCATTAGTCAAGAGATCCACATTATCTTTGAGCAACAAAATACAAGATCTAATCTCTGCTTGGGCCTTTTGACCCCTATCTTTACAAGGACATCTTGGAGTCTAGTGGTTAACTCCCTAGCTCTAAGATATGTGATTAGTTCCTATTTCTTTAGGTCCAAGGGCAAAAGGCCACATCTTCTTGCATGCAGCTTGTCACTTAGGCACTATGGCTCAGACTTCTAGAGACTCCATTTTGATTTTAGTGAGGGCACTTTTTAATTATGCCAAAAAGTCCCCAACACAGAATCTGTGCTGTTTTCTGTGACTTTGCACGTATGCATGCCACACCAAAGAAAAGTTCATGTTGTGGGGAAAGAAGGTAAGCCTTCTTGAGTCTTCTTGTGTCTCCATCTCAAGATGGAGTCTGTCCCTGACAGCAAAGGACTATAATAAGATAATAAAAATGACTAGTTTCGTAGTAGAAAGTAGGAAAAGGAAGGATAATATCAATCACTTGAACTCTCAAATGCATACAAATGACTCTAAAGTTTGTATATCTGGCCTGTTAGAAACCTGTCTTATAGTAACAATGCTACGCCAGGATTAGTTTCTGAAAACTATACCCATTCTCATTCTAAACCCAAGTCTTATTCTTCCATTGTCTTAGTTTCATTGTAAATTAAATTACTAAATGGCTACTGACTTCTGTTAAAGTGATAACATTATTTGAAAAAACAAGGGAAGTCTGACCATTGGAAAGGGCTCTTGGGAGATTTCAGTCAAGCTGTGGATACCAAACACTTGCATTCTAAGTCTTCATAGTCAATTGTTGATTGAACTTATTCCAATATTATATGCCAGAGCCCAGAAAAAGGAACTCAGATTTTATTTGGGTATATAGCATTAGCAGGTGACAATGATTTGAAGGTAGGATTAGTAAAGAGAGAGAGACAGAGATAGACAGAGAGAGAGAGAGAGAAAGAGAGAAAGAAAACATGCTCAACAGTCTAAACAGGTTATTTGCTCAGTAGAAGCTGGTTTTAATCACTTCACTCCATTTTTCTTCAGTGTTACTGTGAATGACCCCAGAGTACAGAGCCACAGAGCACCACTGAAAGTATTCTTTTTTTTTTGGTTTTTGGTTTTTGGGTCACACCCGACAGTGCTCAGGGGTTACTCCTGGCTCCATGCTCAGAAATTGCTCCTGGCAGGCACAGGGGACCATATGGGGCACCGGGATTTGAACCGATGACCTTTTGCATGAAAGGCAAACGCCTTACCTCCATGCTATCTCCTGGGCCCCTGGAAGTATTCATTTTTATCCTTTGCTCCTCAAACCCAGAAGATTTGCAGGAAGATTTACATGTTTTAAATTAATTCCCAATATTTGAAGCTATTTGCTTTGTGTATGGGTTGCATTGTCCAGGAACCAAGGGTTGTAAATGATTGTGGCACTACTATTGAATATCAATATTAATCCTTAGAGCAATTATTTTGCTATGTTTTGCTCTATTGGCCTAGAGACCTTAGTTTCAGATTGACTTAATGACTGCATTGCACTAGATGTCATACTGTGTAATCAATACTATGTAATCAACTGTGTAATACCTCTCACTCAAAAGTGGTTGTTCTACCTGATTGATCAAACTGTTGATTAGGTAGCTTACCAGCCAATAAAAATACAGGAGATACTATGATACATCTCATAGTACTACTTTGATCTTCTTAGAGAAAATGGAAGAACTACTACAGTCTTATTCAGGCAGCAATAGTCCAGATTCTTCCAAATGATGAACTGAGTCTCTATACCAAGCAGAGAACCATAAATAGTGTTACCCTCTGTAGAATTACAACCCTTAGGATGGGCTTGGATGGTGGTAGACACATGGAGGAACCTTTCTCTGTCATCCCAGGCCACGTGGCTCTGCAACCCTCTTCAGCTGGTGGGCATCTTGGTCCAGGAAAGTGGCAGGTATAGAACTCACTCACAGGCAGGCTTCCAGAGAGGTAACATCTTTATTGGTCCTGGTCCTTGTGTGTGGCCTATATCATAACCATTTATGCATGCTATCCTTAGCTTGCCCTGTGTCTTATCCTTTTCAAGTCATGTCTCCTCCTGTTACCTCTCCATGCTGGCCAAGTCCTTCATCCAAGTAAATGCAAATTCCTCTAATCCCTCCAGTCAAAGGCCTTATCTAACCTTCCCAAGACACCTCCCGGGAAAGGGTGGATCTTGCAGTTACACATAAATCCGGGGTGGAGTCACATATCCCCCTTCTCTGAAATGTAAATGAAGCTTTTGTAATCCTGACTCCACCTTTAGCCAAAGGCGGTTAATATTTCCAAAGCAACAATATAATAAAGTCAAAATTAACATACTAGTCCTTTTCAAAAACATAACATTTCTACAAAATATGTCATACACCTGTAACTTAAAATTTTTTCTTTTTTCAATGCTTTTTACCAAGCACTATCCTGGAACTTCTTTTTGTTCCTATACCTTTAAACTATTTTGGGGAACTTTTTGTTCCTATTAACCTTTCCTACACACAAGCACAAAAGCATAAATACAGAACATACTTTGTAAAATCAGGCTAATACATCAAAATACACAGTAAAAAATTATACCATTGAAAACATTAATTATGGAAAACAATAAATCACATTTAAATCATAAAGAAAATGACTTAATCCAGACCAAGTTAAATGCAGGTGGTTAGAAATCAGATCTTTTAGTTGGGCTAAGCTGTATCACTCCCCCTTTTTAAAATGTTTTACACTACTACCTAATTATTCCCATTACCAACACCAATTGTGAAATTCCTTCACCTAAAACCAAATGTCCAGATGCTGATCTGTTTCACACTGCTCTCACCACGTGGTTTCTCTGCCATGGAGTTTCAGTCTCCTGCAGGCAGGTCCTTTTGCGCTGGTTCACATTTCTGATCTAGAGGGCGGATCCCAGGCTCACCACTTTTGTCTTTTCCATGCCGCTGTTTCCATGTGGCTTTACCAGAGCAGAGCAGAGCTGAGCCCAGCCAAACTGAGCATTGTCGCTTCTGGGCTGATTAGGAGCTTTTCAATGGCTTTTTTTTTTTTTTTTTGCAGGAAGGGCGTTCTCTGCTGATAGCAGTTGCCTTTTTTCCAGGCAGCACATTGGAAGCCGGCTCCACTGCTGCAAAGCAACTTGTCAGGAGCTTTTTTCCACAGGGTGCGACTGGATGTTAAGAATTCAAAGTGATTCAAACTAAAAGTCCAGTTTGAAATTTTCAAAGTCGAAATCCATTTTCAAGCTGAAGGTCATTCTCAGAAAATCAGTCCCCTTTTAAATAGTCTTTTTTCTCCTCTGTTTCCAATCTAGTCTTTTTATCAGTCTTTGAGGAGGCCGAGTTTTTGTTTGTTTGTTTTTTTTTTTTTGGTAACAAAGTTCAGTCCTGGGCCATTATGTTGCAAGTCAGCATTTGATGAGGTTGACTGATGGAGGGATGAAGGATGAGGTCTTTCCCCTCCAGCTCAGAACACGCATCTGCCACCCTGTTCAATCAGCTGTTCTGAGGTGAAATGATGGGTAAGCAGCTTGTGAAAATATTAGCTTTATTCGGATGACAAGACTGAAGCCCAAAGCCTCAGCATTCGTTCCAGCCAAAAAACCTCCCGCCTTCCACAGACCCTTGTTTTTATCCCCAGAATCAGGTACCATCCAATGGTGGGATCAGGTATCACCCAATGGTTGGAACAGAATCAGGTATCACCCTAGGGTGGGAGCAGAATGCCAGGTCACACATTAGGGTAGGGCACAATCACTGATCAGGATAGGATCAATAACATAATAATCCCATTGAAATGTTTACATACACAACAGTTCAGGAGACAGGACAGTAGAAAAAATGCAAAAGCAACGCTCACAATTTCTCACAGTTGGGAACCACTGGGCAGGCGTAGATTTTCCCAGCCTGACGTCACAAACAGGGGACCTGCCTTTCTGCAAAATACTGCTGATAGCCGGTTTTCATGTTTGGACGCAGTACCTTGGCATTTTGGCACAACCTGAATGAGCCTCTGGGAGAGCGATTTTTCTGGGCCCTTTTAGATCACTCCTGAGAGGTTCAGGAGACAGGACAGTAGAAAAACAGTCACAGACAACGCTCATAGTTGCTTACAGTTGGGAACCACTGGGCAGGCATAGATTTTCCCAGCCTGATGTCACAAAGAGGGGACCTGCCTTTCTAAAAAATACTGCTGATAGCCGGTTTTCATGTTTGGATGCAGTACCTTGGTGTTCCACCCCAGCCTGAATAAGCCTCTGGGAGAGCAATTTTTCTGGGCCCTTTTCAGCCCACTCCTGAGAGGTTCAGGAGACAGGACAGTAGACAACACGCACAGGCAACAGTTTCTCAGTCTAGAACCACTGCCTTTCTTCAAAATACTGCTGATAGTTAGTTTTCATGTTTGGACACAGTTACTTCGAGTTCTGGCACAGCCTGAATTAGCCTCTGGGAGAGCTATTTATCTCAAACATTTTTGACCCACTCCCGAGAAGTTCAGGTGACATGTGAATAGAAAAAAAAAAAACTCACAGGCAACACTCACAGTTTCTCACAGTCAGAACCACATGGCAGGCATAGATTTTCCCAGCCTGGCATCACAAACAGGGCACCCGTCTTTCTACAAATACTGCTGATAGCCGGTGTTCACATTTGGACACAATTCCTTGGCGTTTAGTCCCAGCCTGATGAGCCTCTGGGAGATCAATTTTTCTGGGCCCTTTTCGGCCCACTTCCGAGAGGTTAAGGAGACAGGAAAGTAGAAAAACACGCATAGGCAACTTCCACAGTTTTTCACCATTGGCACCCACAAGGCAAGCGTAGATTTTCCCAGTCTGGCGTCACAAACAGGGAACCTGCCTTTCTTCAAAATAGTGTTGATAGCTGGTTTTTCATGTTTGAATGCAGTTCCTTGGCGTTCCGGCCCAGCCTGAATGAGCCTCTGGAACAGCTACTTTTCTGGGCCCTTTGTGGCCCACTCCCAAAAGATTCAGGAGACAGGACAGTAGAAAAACACACACAGGCAACACTCAAAGTTTCACACAGTCAGGAACCACAAGGCAGGCATAGATTTTTCCCAGACTGACGTCACAAACAGGGGATCTGCCTTTCTGCAAAATTCTGCTGATACCTGATTTTCACGTTTGGACTCAGTTCCTTTGCATTTTGGCCCAGCCTAAATGAACCTCTGAGAGAGCGATTTCTGGGTCCTTTTCAGCCCACTCCCAAGAGGTTCAGGAGACAGGACAGCAGAAAAACACCACAGGCAATGCTCACAGTTTCTCACAATCAGGAATCACAAGGCAGGTGTAGATTTTTCCAGCCTGATGACACAAACAGGTGACCTGCCTTTCTGCAAAATACTGCTGAGAGCCAGTTTTCACGTTTGGATGCAGTTCCTTGGTGTTCCGTCCCAGCCTGAATGAGCCTCTGGGAGAGCAATTTTTCTGGGATCTTTTTGGCCCACTCCCAATAGGTGTAGGTGACAGGACAGTAGAAAAATATGCACAGATAAACTCACAGTTTCTTACAGTCGGGAATGACTGTGCAGGGCTCAAATTCCCTCCACTAGCTCTTGTCAAAATTCAAGGTGGAAGGGAACCCAGTGGACTTTGAACTGGACACTGGGGCTATGTACTCAGTCCTTAAGAAGCCCTCGGCTCCTTCTCAAAGAAACAAACCTTAATACAGGGAGCCAATGAAAGCTGTTATAGGCCGTGGACCACCAAAAGAACCATGGACCTGGGGAAGGAAGAAATCCAGCACTCCTTCCTTGTAATTCCCAGCCTCACTTCTCTGTTGTTAGGGCGGGATCTGCTAACAAAGCTGCAGGCCCAAATCAACTTTGAAAATACAGGCCCAGAAGTAGGCTTCCTAAACCCCATGGTCCAGCCACTAGAACCCACGGTATCTATACTGATCATACAGGCAGAAGAAGAGTATCAGCTATACGCTCCACCTGCACCAGCATTAAACAGACAGGAGATGGAGCCCTGGCTCTCACAGATGCCAGAGACATGGCCAGAGAGAGCAGGACTGGGGCTGACAGTATCACAGCCCCTGGTGGTGTTAGCCTTATAAATTACTGCTTCTCCTATTCAGGTTCGACAGTACCTGATGAGCAAGGAAACAACGGAAGGCATAAGACCAGTTGGCATGCTACACCCCTTTGTTTCCTGTTAAAAAGCCGGGGGTAGGGTATATCAGCCAGTACAAGATCTTAGGGCTATTAACAGTCATGTAGAAGACATACATCCTACTGTTCCTAACCCCTACAAACTCCTTAGCATGATGAATCCAAATCGAGTATGGTATAGTGCTAGATCGCAAGGATGCATTCTTTTACTCAAGACTCAACCCGAGTAGTCAGGCACTCTTTGCTTTCGAATGGAGTGACCCTGAGATGGGAATATCAGGGCAACTGACATGGACTAGGCTACCCTAAGTGTTCAAAAATTCTCCCACTATGTTTTTTTGGTTTTTGGGCCACACCCGGTGGTTCTCAGGGGTTAGTCCTGGCTGTCTGCTCAGAAATAGCTCCTGGCAGACACGGGGGACCATATGGGACACTGGGATTCGAACCAACTACCTTTTGTCCTGGATCGGCTGCTTGCAAGGCAAACGCCACTGTGCTATCTCTCCAGGCCCCTCCCACTATTTTTGGTGAAGCTTTCCATCAGAATTTAAGTATTTTAAGGAACCAGCATCCGGATATGTTCCTCCTGTAGTACATTGATGACTTGCTGCTGGCTGGGAAACTGAGGCAGAATGCAGAGCCGGGACAATCGTGTTACTGCAGGAACTGGCCAATTTGGGATACCGAGCTTCTGCTAAAAAGGCCCAAATCTGCAAGGAAGAGGTAAAGTTCTTGGGTTACACCCTCAAGCAGGGACAGAGATAGCTTATGGAGGAAAGAAAGAAAACTGTTACACAAATTCCAATCCCTACCCCCAGGAGACAATTTAGGGAATTTTTGGGCATGGCTCACTTTTGCAGATTGTGGATACCAGAATTGTCTCACTTGTATCTCCCCTATATCCCTTTATAAAGGGAAATGCAGTATTCCAATGGACCCCTGAACATCAAGAGGCCTTTAACAACATTAAGCGAGCCTTGCTGACTGCTCCGGCATTGGTGCTCCCTAATGTGGACAAATCCTTCATTTTGTATATTGAAGAGAGAAAGGAATTTGCCTAGGGGGTGGAACTGGGACCTTGGAAGAGACGTGTAGCTTATCTATCAAAGAAACTGGACTCAGTGGCTAATAGCTGGCCTAAATGTTTAAGAGTCATTGTAGCACCTGCTCTGTTAGTAAAGGATGCTGAAAATATAAAATATAAAATATCCCTAGGACAAAAATTAACCCTCATAGCCCCACATGCTTTGGAGAACATTATCCGACAGCCACCCGACTGTTGGCTTACAAATGCCTGCATAACCCACTATCAAAGTGTGTTATTAGACAAGGATCAAGTGAGTTTCAGGGCTCCTGCCACCCTCAACCCTGCCACACTGCTCTCGGATGAAGTGGAGGAACCAGTCCTACACAATTGCCAGGACATCCTGGCTGAAGAACTGAAATTCAACGAGACCTAAAGGATCAGCCTCTGTAGAAGGCAGAGGTAGTCTGCTACATGGATGGGAGCAGTTTTGTGAAGTAAGGAAAGAGGCGAGCCAGGGCACCTGCGGTAAGTGGAACTGAGAAAGTTTGGTTGAAGTGACTGGCAGAGGTAATATCGGCTTAGCGGGCCGAGCTGGTGGCATTGGCAGGGAATTGGAATTAGCAGAAGGGAAGAGGGCAACTGTATACACAGACAGCCGATATGCCCATGCCACGGCCCATATTCATGGATATACCAAATATACCAATATACCAAAGCTGCAGCAGAAACCCTAGAGCAGCTACCTCCCATTTTAAGCTTGGAGGAGCTGGTTCCCTTCACAGTGGGTCAGTAAGAACAAAGGGGAAAAGAGGAGGTAAAAGCTGAAAAGTACCTGTGTATCTTGCATCACGTAACTCATCTGGGAATCCGAAAAATGTTAGAGCTGGTTAAAGAATGGCCTCAAGCGCCCCCTGCTGGACTAACTAAAAGGTTAGCTAAAGAAATGGTCAGATCCTGTAAGGATTGTCAGCTGATGAATGCCTACCATGTCAGAGTTTCCAAGGGAAAAAGACTGAGAGGGGATAGACCCGGACAATTCTCGAAGTAAAGCCTGCCAAATATGGCCTAAAATATCTCCTGGTTTTTGTAGATACCTTTTCCGGATGGGTAGACGCTTTTCCCTCTAAACATGAGACAGCCCAAGTGTTGACCAAGAAGTTCCTGGAAGAAATTTTTCCTCACTTTGGACTTCCTCAGGTATTGAGGTCAGATAATGGACCTGCCTTTGTGATCCAGGTAAGTCAGGGACTGGCCAGGATCCGGGGAATTAATTGGAAATTACATTGTTCTTACCATTCCTGTAGCTCAGGACAGGTAAAAAGAATGAATAGAACAATTAAGGAGACCTTAACGAAAATAGCTCTTGAAATTGGCACACAGGATTAGATAACCCTCCTGTAATTCTCCGTCTTTAGGGCTAGAAACACTCCAAACCCAGCCCCGTGCAACCTAACCCCGTTTGAAATCCTACATGGTTACCCACCCCCTGTGAGGGAGATAACTGATTCTCATGACTTTTTTTTTTCCACTGCAGTTGTTACCCATCTGTGCTGGCAACTCTATAGTCACAAGTTTGGAAACAGCTCGGGCAAGCCTATGAGCCAGGGAGAACTAACGGTCCCTCACCCCTTTCAACTGGGAGACCTCGTACTGGTACAAAGGCATCAGACTTGGACCCTGGAACCGTGGTGAAAGGGCCCCTACGTTTTCCTCCTATCACTCCCACTGCAGTTAAAGTGGATGTCATAGCAGCGGGGATCCATGCATCACATCTCAAACTTGCCCCTGTGTTGTCTGAGCAGAATGATTGGCGAGTGGAAAAGACTGATAATCCTCTTAAGCTTTGCTTGTTCCGTCGAGATAAGCAACTCAGTAGCCCCCCTCCATGGAAAGCTCCCCTTGCTAAGGGATGCTAACCCTCATCAACTCCGTACTTTGGTTTGGAAAGTACTCAACAAAGAAGGGAATACAGTCTGGGTGGCCCAAGGGTACCACTCTTTAGGAACTTGGTGACCCAACCTTCACCCAGGCATTTGCCAGTTAGTGGCTGAGGAAGAAAAATGGGACTTAGGCTGCACTACAGAGCAAGAAAATGTATGCTGCAGCAGGCTGAATTTTATGTGTGTCCCCAGAGAAACCAAAAGGGCAAGTTAATAACAACATGTGGTGACGCTAGCAACTACTATTGTAGTAAATGGGGATGTGAAACCACAGGTCAAGGTAGTTGGAACCCATCTTCCTTTTGGGACTGGATCAATGTAATCTGTAGGGACTGTGCTCTAGGAGAAGACCAATGCAGACAAAGGTAAACCTGTCAGCAGCAGCACTGCAATGCCCTAAAGATAAGCTTTAATCAAAGTGGCCAGCAACTAAACAGGGTTACTAGCTGCATGAAGGGACGAACTTGCTTCACCTTACAATAAATCGAGGATTCTTGTTTCAGGTCAGACTACAGATTAATCCTGTCTCCACCACTGCAAGCCTGGAGCCGATATCCCCAGTAGAAAGGCATACTAAAATATAGAATAACCAAACTTCTAAGCCAAGTATTTCTCCAACTGTTTCCACTACATCCAGTCGCTTGTCTAAGCATTCCCCCTCAACTTTTTTTAACCTCATTCTTGGGGCATATTCTGTTCTTAAAGCCACTAAAAGTGAACTTACTGAATCTTGCTGGCTCTGTCTGTCAAGTGTCCCACCTTATTATGTGGGCATTGCAATAGATGGAAACTATACAGTTAGCAATGGCTCCCAGTGCTTCTGGATGGATACCCACCAGGTATAAGAAGTGGCAGGACGGGGACTGTGTGTTGGCACTGTCCTGTCAGACAGGCAGTATTTATGTGCCTCTACCCAGACTATAGCATTCACCAGAGCTGGCAAATATCATTTACCGATGCCTGGTGCTTGGTGGGCCTGCAATACAGGTCTTACTTCACGCATTTCAGCTTCTGTTTTTAAGCAAACACATTAATGTGTCGTGATCCATTTATAGCCCAGAGTGTTGTACCATGGTGATAAAACTTTTTTTTCTTTTTTTTCTTTTTTTTTTGGTCACACCCAGTGACACTCAGGGGTTACTCCTGGCTATACACTCAGAAGTCACTCATGGCTTGGGGGGACCATATGGGAAACCGGGGGATTGAACCGCGGTTCGTCCTAGGCTAGCGCAGGCAAAGCAGGCACTTTACCTTCAGCGCTACCGCCCGGCCCCGGTGATAAAACATTTGAGAACCATGTAATGGGAATTGGCAGAATGTTTAGGAGAGAACCCATAGCAATCACACTAGCAATTAGGCAAGATTTAAGGGAAATTGAAACCTCAATCAAAACCCTCAAGGACTTGCTTATCATTCTCTCAGAAGTAGTGCTCCAGAACAGGAGGGGATTCAATCTCCTTTTTGAACAAGAGGGAGGACTGTGTGTAGCCCTAAGAGAACAATGCTGTTACTACACTGATCACACAGGTGTAGTTCAAGAGTCTATGGCAGACTTGGAAAAAAGGTTGAATGAAAGGGAACAAAGATCCCGAGCACAAGAGGACTGATTTCATCCTGGTTTAACAGCTCAAACTGGCTCACTTCTTTACTTTCTGCAATCACTGTTCCACTGTTTTATTACTTTTATTAACTATAGGCCCATGCATGGTTAATAAACTGCTTGCCTTTATTAACAAATGCATAGAGACAGTTAAGCTAATGATCATAAGGCAACAGTATCAGTCACTGGAGGAGGGCGAAATGATTGAACTTTAAGATTAATGTTATGATTCTCAGGGAAAGTGGGAGATTATAGGGACAAGAAGCTTTTGCTTTTTATAAATGCGTATAGTTTAAGTTTGAAGTTTCCCTAAGTTTACAAGGCATCCTGTTTCCTGACCTTTAGAGCCACAGGCTAGCATTGGCCAAAAGAGATAAGAACCTGGTTCTGCTCAGTGTAAGCCCAATTTGCTCATGCTTTCTGTTATCTCTGCTTGCAAAACTTTCAGTAAAGTTTTCACCCCAGCCCCATCTTTTAAAGTAAAAATGTAACCTTGAGTTTAATGTTTTCCTGTAGGATAAGTTTTAATGATTGTTTCTTTATGTAGTTTTTAGTGGTTAAGTTTTAATGATTGCTTCTTTGTGTAACTTTTAGTGGTGGTCTCAGGCTTTAACCATTGTTTCTTTGTATAACTTTTAGTGATGGTCTGTTAGGTTTTAACAATTGTTTCTTTGTTTGCTAAATATCTCTTTCTTATAACTGAGTTGTGCTGTATTCCTAAGTACTATGTAACTAACGAAATACTATTTCTGTGAGAGATGCTGACCCTTTGAAAAGTGCTCTATAAAAACACTGCTTAAGTGATGGTTTGGTATTGGCCTTGAGTTTCGATTTGGGTCTGTCCCTGGCGCCAGAATTGCAGGGCTCTTGCTTTTCTTGAAACACTCGAGGGTGTGCTTGAGAGAGGGGAACTTATCCCCAACCCCAATAGTAATACCTTTTAAAATACTTAATATAATACAATTCCTAATCATTCTGATGGAGCCACAATAGCGAACAGAATATATAGATCTTTCATGGGGTTTTTACTCTAGTGAATTGAAGCAATCAGGAATAGAAGAGTAAATAAACAAAAAAAGTTAAAAAAAACGTATCTGGGAATATGCAAAATCACCCCACATGCTGTATTTCTAACCCCAGGTGAGCAGATCTAAAGCAGAGTTGCCACAAACCTGTCAGAAGAGAATCATGGAGTCGGTTGTTTCTTGGTATATAGAACAACACGTCGGTAAAACACTCCATGACATTGAGACGAAAGGCATCTTCAAGGAGGAAACAGCACTTTCCAAACAAGTGGAAGCAGATATCAACAGATGGGAATACATTAAACTGAGAAGCTTCTGCACCTCAAAAGAAATAGTGCCCAGGATACAAGAGTCACCCACCTAGTGGGAGAAACTATTCACCCAATATCCATCAGATAAGGGGTTACTATCCAAAATATAGAGGGCACTGACAGAACTTTACAAGAAAAAACATCTAATTCCATCAAAAAATGGGGAAAAGTTATGAACAGACACTTTGATAAAAAAAACACAAATGGCCAAAAAGGCACATGAAAAAATGCTCCTCATCACTAATCATCAGGGAGATGCAAATCAAAACAATGGTGAGATACCACCTCACACCACAGAGATTGGCGCACATCACAAAGAATGAGAATAATCAGTGCTGGTGGGGATGTGGAGAGTAAGGAACTCTTATCCACTGCTGGTGAGAATGCCGTCTAGTCCAACCTCTATGGAAAACGATATGGAGATTTCTCCAAAATCTGGAAATTGAACTCCCATTCGACCCAGCTATTCTACTCCTAGGGATATACCCTAAGAACACAAGAATACAATACAAAAACCCCTTCCCCACACCTATATTTATTGCAGCTCTATTCACAATAGCCAGGCTCTGGAAACAACCAAGATGACCTTCAACAGACAAATGGCTAAGGAAACTGTGGTACATATACACAATGTAATATAATGCAGCCGTCAGGAGAGATGAAGTCATGAAGTTTTCCTATACATGAATGTACATAGAATCTACCATGCTGAGTGAAATAAGTCAGAGGGAGAGAGAGAGATGCAGAATAGTCTCACTAATCTATGGGTTTTGTGAAAAATAAAAGTTATTTTTGCACCAATCCTCAGAGACAATGGGAGGAGAGCTTGAACTTCCAGCTCACTTCATGAAGCTCACCACAAAGAGTGGTGAGTGCAGTTATAAAAATAACTACACAGAGAACTACCCTAAGCTTGTGAATGAATGTGGGAACTGGAAAGCCTGTCTGGAGTACAGGTGGGGGTGGGTTGGGAGGGAGGGAGATTTGGGACATTGGAGGTGGGAATGTTGCACTGGTGAAGGGGGTGTTCCTTACATGAGTGAAACCTAATCAAAACCATATATGTAATCAAGATGTTTAAATAAAGAAAAAAAACTTATCTGGGAATATGTAAAATCATCCCACATGCTGTATTTCTAACCCCAGGTGAGCCGATCTGAAGCAGAGTTGCCACAAATCTGTCAGAAGAGAATCATGGTGTTGGTTGTTTCTTGCCTCATGGTCTCTCTCCATGCTCCAAGTCAAACAATCCTTTTATTCATCAACTAGAAGGGGGAGGGTTGAGACTACTCCAATCTGAGTGAACATTTACATATCAAAGGGATAAGTGAAAAGGAAAGAGGAAGTTGGGGTAGTATCTTTTTGGGGTTAAATGTAGGGTGCAAACTTGCCATGCCTCCATAAATTTTTCGGGGAATTTACCCCACCAGATACATTCTTAGAATTTCTTGGTGCAGTAAACTGAAATATCCCCCACGGGATTCCTCAAAAGGATGCCTTTGTCCCCCTGCATGGATGGTTGAGGAATTTCGTTAGAGATGCTGGCATTGCATTTTTAGTTATTTGACTATCTCTCCTTTATAAATCTTAATGGAAAAAATGTGGTCTCTATTAAATAATTGGCTAAAGAAATTGCTGAAAAACCAAAGAAAAAGAAATCCTTGTAGAAACCATGGTTAATTTGATCTGTTAAGGCTGCCGTTTGTAGAAACCATGGTTAATTTGACCTGTTAAGGCTGCCGTTTGCAGGTGTATATCAATTTTCTCTGAATTAGTGTTCTTGGACTGAAAACATGTTTATTTTGCTTCCTTTAGGTAGTCTGTTGGTGATAATTCTTGATTCTTATTTGAAAATGTCTTTTTGTCTCCTCTATCTTGAAAGATAAAGAAATACTCTGATACAGCTCAGGCATAATTTGCACGAATGTCTGTACATATGACACCCTGAAGAGGAAACAGCAACGTATTGACCTAAAGGCAGGTTGCCCCACCTCATCACCTAATGTGACATGAAATCAGAAGAAACTCCATCCTTTGATCTGTGCAAAACCCAAAATCACTCAATACACAGCACTGACTGCAATGACTGTGACTGAGAAGAGCTTCTGGAAGCATAAAGAAAGACTCTATCCTAGACTTCATCCTAGGACCTGTGCAAAAAACAATATCTCTAATTATAGATGACTGACTTTGACAACCACAACTGAGCAGAACATTCTCCGGTAACATAGACCCCAGGATTTACAATGAACAGGGATGGAGCCTGTAGTTAATTCCATGATCAAAGGTGGAGAAACCACGTATTTCTTAGGTCAAAGGAATTTTTATTTGTTTTTTTTTTTGGGGGGGGGGTCACACCCGGCAGCACTCAGGGATTTCTCCTGGCTCTATGCTCAGAAGTTGCTCCTGGCAGGCTTGGGGGACCATATGGGATGCTGATATTCGAACCACCATCCTTCTGCATGCATGCCAATGCCTTGCCTCCATGCTATCTCTCTGGCCCCCAGAATTTACTTTTTAATTTTCCCAATACTTATTGTACCTGTGCAGAACAAACAAACAAACAAACAGCTTGCTGCACCAGTATCCCATTCCTTTTATTTATTCATTGTTTTGGCTTTTGGGTCACACTTGGTGACACACAGGGGTTACTCCTGGCTATGTGCTCAGATATAACTCCTGGCTCAGGGACCATCACTCCTGGCTGAGGTTTGAGTCTTGGTTTGGCCTGGGCCAGAACCATGTGCAAGGCAAATGCCCTACTGCTGTCCTATCTCTCAGGCTCATTTTTATTATTTTTTTATTTATTTACTTATATTTTTTCCTTTTTCTTCTCGCTTCTATTAGAATTATATTAATGACCTCTTGGCAGGGACTTCTTCCTGACTTTTTTCTTCAATAGAACCATAGAACATGAATCATCTTGTTCTGCCTCATAAATTAAGAAAACAAAAGTAGGGCCCGGAGAGATAGCACATCGGTGTTTGCCTTGCAAGCAGATGATCCAGAACCAAAGGTGGCTGGTTTGAATCCCGGTGTCCCATATGGTCTCCCGTGTCTGCCAGGAGCTATTTCTGAGCAGACAGCCAGGAATAACCTCTGAGCACCACTGGGTGTGGCCCAAAAAACAAAAAACAAACAAACAAACAAAAAAGAAAACAAAAGTGATGGCAGGTACCAGGTACCCCATGAACATTGAGTGGAAACAAAAAATGATCAGATCTAAATACTCAGCCCAAAGTCAATGACAATAGAATCAAGAGACCCGAACTACAACAAGTTATATACAAAAGGGACCTCTTAA
>PVKC010017163.1:0-20384 GCA_004027635.1 Crocidura indochinensis
CCTCATCCCCACCCCAAGACACCAACATGTAGTAACCACCTGTGCAGGAAAGAAAGAGGAGTGAAGAAACTAAATATACTTTTTTTTTCTCCTGGTGTCTGAGTCCTGCCACAGACAGGGGTTCCAGAGAGATGGAGAGAGAATTTGATGAAAATTCACCAACCAGAGGTGGCTGGAGGAGGCCCAGGTTCAAAGAAGATATGAAAGTGAATAGTTTAAAAGTAGGCAGCATTTTTCTGATGCTTTATCTCTGGCCCTCGTGAGCCAGCTGGCACTGTTCTGGTCACTAGTCTGGGCCCCCAGGCAACAGTCCAAGTTTCTCCTTTTATACTGGCATAACAAGGGGACATGTCCAAGGGTCTTGTTTAGGCTCAACTGTCATATTTCTTCCAATTGCAAACCAACTATCCAAGTGTCTCTTCCAACTGCCATAATTGAAGACATATATTGCATGTATAAGACCCTGGACATAAGCACAGGCAAAGTGTGGAGGAAGACTCTGGACTCCAACTATCACTGGGTATGTTCTCAGAGCAGCAACAATAGTAGTAATCATTCCAACAGCACTACTGTCACTGTCATCATTACTACCACCACCATAATTATTAACTATTAACATCATCACTACCATCAGTATTATCGTTATCATCACCATTACCACTGCTACCACTCCTGCTATCACTACCATATGCATCATAACCACCATAATCACTATGACAACTACCACCCATCACTCCCACTACTACCACAATCACTATCATCACCATCACCATCACAATCATCATCATCTGTTTCACCATCACCATCACACTATCACAACTGCTACTATCACCAAAACCATCACCATACCATCACTATTGGGATTGCAGGATTGGGAAGGCCTTCAGGCAGAAATATAAGAAGAAGAAAGACATGACGTTTCTAGGTGTCATTTTTATCATTTACTCTCATGTAGAGATAAGCCTGAATCTGTGATCTTAATGGGCAGAGGAGCCAAGAGAGGATCTGAAAGATAGGAGGAAGTTGTGAGTTTTAGTCATGGAGGGGATTGCTCCAAGTGGGTTCTATAGGCATGTCATACATGCAGAGATGAGAGAGCAGGGTCAGTTGCACTTCCAGAAGAAAATTTGGTGAACTAAGGAGAGGGGTGAGCAAGTGCCTCTGTATAGAGAAAAACTTCTCTTTTCTTTCCTTTTTAAATTTCTCTTTCATTTTTTTTTCAGATGTAGGCTCCCAGGTGATACTCAGGAAGTTCAAGGGCACCACCTGTCATTCTCAGCCACCCAAACTGGTGGTCCAAAGTACAGGTCTGAGTATGCAATGCCACTTGGGCCCTTCAAGAACACCTGGACCACCCTCAATGACTATGGTGGCCTCTAGAACCACACTTGATAATATTCAGGGACATCTACAACTCTCCTTGCCAAATTTCAAGAAGCACGTACTTCTGGGAAATGAGCCCACGTTGTCAACAAGCCAGCATGCACCCTAATTGCTGAACTACTGCCCAGCCCCCTTCTTTCCTTCTTAAAAAATTATTTATTTATTCTTTGCTTTGGGGATCATATCTGTTGATGTTCAGAAGTTACTCATGCCTCTACTCTCAAGAATCACTCCAGGACAAGAAGGAGGAGGAGGAAAAGGAAAATTAGGAGGAGGAGAAGGTGGAGGAGAAGAAGGAGAAGGAAGAAGAGGAGGAAAAGGAGGAGAGAAGGAAAGGGAGGAGAAGGTAGAAGAGGAGGAGGAGAAGGAAAAAGAGGAGCAGAAGGAAGAGGAGGAGAAGGAAGAAGAGGAGCAGAAGAAAGAAGAGGAGAAGGAGGAGAGGGAGGAAGAGGAGGAGGAAAAGAAGGAGGAGGTGGAGGAGAAGGAAGAGGAAGAGGAGGAGGAGAAGGAAGAAGAGGAGGAGAAGGAAAAAGAAGAGGAGGATGAGAAAGAGGAAAGGGGAGGGAAGGAGTAGAAGGAGAAAAGAAGAAGAAAAGAAGATGAAGAAGAGAAAAGGAGGAGGAAGAAGCAGAAAGAAGAAAAACAAGAAGAAAGAAGGAAGAAGAAAGAAGAAAAAGGAGTAGGAGAAGAAGAAGAAAGAAGGAGGAGGAAGAAGGAGGAGAAAGGAGGAAGAAGGAAGAAGAGGAGGAGGAAGAAGGAAGAAGAGGAGGAGGAGGAGAAGAAGGAGAAGAAGAAGAAGAAGAAGAAGAAGAAGAAGAAGAAAGAAGAAGAAAGAAAGAAAGAAAGAAAGAAAGAAAGAAAGAAAGAAAGAAAGAAAGAAAGAAAGAAAGAAAGAAAGAAAGAAAGAAAGAAAGAAAGAAAGAAAGAAAGAAAGAAAGAAAGAAAGAAAGAAAGAAAGAAGAAAATAACAGATGACTATTTGTAACCAGCTGGAGAAGAGGGGGCAGATCTTCTCACTCTGAAATGTCTCTGAGTTTAGAAATTTAAACACAGTTTGTTAAGCTTCCTGAAAGCCTGGTATATATTATATGTTGCATAATATAACTATGTCCCTGCATTGGTTGCATCTCCCCAGTTGGGGCCTCTTCACAAGGGGACCAATGTTTTCTGAGGAAGTGGCTGGAAGATGAGAAACAGGAGAGCAGAGAAGTAGGAGATAAACAAGCTCTAGAGTCAGGAACCTTCCATAAAGTGATGGAAAGAAAACAGGCCACACTCTGTCATAATAGAAACACAAAAGAGAGGGGCAGATTGTTGGTGTCTGTGTGGGATCTGAGTCAAGATTTTTCATTTAAGCATCTGTGTGTATCCTGGATTCATTCAATCTCTCAGATTTACTTTGCTAGCCGCACACTGGAGCTAGTCACAAATTCAGACTTTAAATGTGTAGCGATGAGATGGGTTAGCTGAAGCAAAGTGCTTTGAGTAGTACCTGGTATAAAGGGCATTCACTTTATTAACAGAAAGAGCCAGTACTTACAGTTCCCTCGAATCACTGGCAATGATGGACCAGATTTTTTCTGGTCACTGAAAACCAGCTTGCATACATCCACTTCCATTTATGACTGGTGGAATTCTTTGGGTGTCTCATGTGAAGGAAGAAGGAGAGAGGTGACAGCATCAAGAAGGAAATTTGCTGCTTTTTCTCTACCTACCTCTGTCACCTAGGGAAGCACTTGGGAAATTTAGAACTGATGAAAGTCTGCAATGAATACCTGCATGGTACAAGCATTCATGCCCAGTCAGTCCCACTAAACAACCATCAAGCTGTACCTGACACCCTCTTGTTTTGCATGGCATGAGAGGTGATCAGCTGGCTTTAGGGGAGCAGTGTAATGAGGAGTCACTTTGCAGGAAATAAAAGTCAGTTCTCATCTACCCAGAGGGGTAGATCTCTCAGATATGAATTTCAAGACGAGAAGAACAGTCAAGTATAACAATTTTATCAGGAAATAAAAGGAGAGAGGTAAATTAAGATACATGCTTAAGAGAGACAAAGGATTCTCTAGAGCAGAGAGAGCCAGTGCACATTTTAATGTTAAAGTAGGAACATATGGAAGTACACATCTCAAAAGGGGAGGTGCAGATGGCACTAGCACACACACTATGTGTTCAGGCAGCATGAACACAGAAAGTTACTTTATACACTACACAGTTTTGCCAAACTGCCTTTCCTTATCCATTGCTAAAAGATGGGGGGAGTGTGTTGTGGAGAGGGGTGGAAGTGAATTTGGGGTAGTGATGGTCTTTGATATTCTTTGCTATAGACTTGGTTCTAGTAGTAGAACCTTTCCTTCCAAGGTTTCAAAGATTTTTAGTGCTGACCTGGAATTCTGCATCTCAATGACTTTCGGGGCTCCTTTGTGTCAAAGGCATCATGCCTTTGGGCCAGTTCAGGTTTTCCCTACAACAGTTCAGACTGTTTTCCCTACAAACATTACCAGCACAAGTCTATAACTCTGTGAACGAGTTGTTCAATCCCTGACCTGCAAACGTTCCTTTTTGTAGCTTTGTGCATCTTCAGTCAGCCTAAGGCAGAGCCACTACTCTAACCTTGCTCCATCCTCAAAGTCAGGTACATAGCTGGGGAACTGGCAAACTCTTGGTCAAACTCTGCATAGACAGCTTGTGATCGCTGTCCTTACTCTGTCTTGCTTTCTCCTTCTCTTCTCTTTGTTGTTGTTTTGGAGAATAGAGCACACATGCTTAGTCGCTGTAATTGTACACTTGGTTGCACCAGAGATCATATGCTTTTTTGGTATTTGTTCTTGGACCTCACCCCTTGGTGCTCAGGGCTAACTCCTTGCTCTGAGCTAAGGACTAACTCCTGGCAGGTTCAAGTGACCATATGGGGTGGCAGGATATGGAGTGCACCTGAATCTGCTGTTTGTGAGGCAAATGACTTATTTGCTGTACTATTGCTCAGGCATGTAGGCCACACATTTCCTGGTGGTACCAGGAATTACAAATAGCTGTCCCTGTAATCACACTAAGTATGTGGGGTGTCAGGGATTGGGCCTAAGAGGTCCATGCCTGAGAGGTGGGTGCTCTACTACTGTCTTACTCTTTGGCCCCACAGATTCTTCTTTGAGAGATAGGTCACATCCAACAATTCTCAGTACTTACTCCTGGCTCTATGATCAGGGTTCACTCATTGTGGTTCTCAGGAGACTATATGTGGTGCCATGAAGAGAACCCAGGTCATAAAGTGCAATGTAAGCATCTTAACCTCTATATTATGTCTTTGACCCTTCTCCTTATCTTTAACTTGAGAATAGACAGATTTGATTCAAGAGCCTGAACTTACTGATCCCCTATAGATGAAGATTTAAGGAAACCTGGAGTTCTTCTGATTAGATTATTATCTGTATAAAAGAAGATTTGTGGGTATCTAAGAGAAAGGATTTTTAGGTTTTGCTTTGGTTTGATTTTGAGGTCACGCCAGCCACACTCAGGGGTTACTCTCACCTCTGCACTCAGAAATCTCTCCTGCCATCCTGTGATGCTGGAAGTCGAACCCTTGTCCATATCGGCCAAGTACAAGGTAAACACCCTACCGCTGTGTTATCGCTCCAGCCATAGAGAAAGGAATTTTTGTTCTTTTTTATCTCTGTCTCTGTCTCTCTGTGTCTGTGTATCTGTCTGTGTGTCTGCCTGCTTGCCTTCCTGTATGTTTCTCTCTCTCTGTCTTTCTCTCTCTCTCTCTCTCTCTTTCTCTCTCTCTCTCTCTCTCTCTCTCTCTCTCTCTCTCTCCCCTCTCTGCTAGAGAAAGCATATGTCCTTTATTACCAGTGTTTGTAGGTTCTTAGGAACTGCAATTATGTTTTTGTTTGTTTGTAACAAGCCTGGAAGTGCTCAAGGTCTACTTTTGGCTCTGTTCTCTAAGGCACCACCCAGCTATCTATGCTCAGGAACAATGCAGTGCAGGGATGGAACCAGAATAAGCAAAATGCAAGACAAGCTTTTATTCTTTGTACTATCTCTCCAGCCCTGAAAGTGGTAACTTAAAACAAACAAAGAGACAATAGCAACAAAATAGATATAAGGTATGCAGTTTCTTAAATAACTTTCTTATATTTAAGGTCACCAGGATTCACATCAGCATAATAAATTGACTCTGAATGCATGCACACATATATAATCTATTAGCGACTGTGCCCTTCTTTATCTGGGAAGATTAAATGGCAGATTCTGTCCCCGAGACATAAAGTTGAGTTTAAGTTAATGTAAATTAAAAGAGTCAGGGAAAGTTTATTTTTCACCAATGTCAAGATATGCAGCCATGCATAAGATATCTGTATTCGTTTTATCCTGTGCTTTGCTAGTGATAATGTGTTGTGTTTTCCTGCTCATGCTTAATGTTAGCTGTAGCAGCTCCAGGTATGACATGAACTTTGAAAAACAGGCCAGGAAGAAAGAGTGGTGCAGACTCCATCTGGCATCTCTTTGTTAGGAAACAAAGTTTTCCCAGAGATCACCCCCAGGGTCTCCCACTAATTTCATTAGACAGACTAATGCCCTGGCCACTCTGAACTGTAAAGAAGATTGGGAAAACAAGTACTTCCAGGTCCTGGGAGCATTGCTCCTCCAAACAGAATTAGGATTCTGTTAACAAGGAAAAAGGAATCATGGCTATATAGAGTCTATTAAAGTGTCTGCCACAGCACAGTTTATACTTAACTTTTATCTACATGTAAAAAGTGTTTCCTTAGACAAATATTTATTCTTCAGTAAATACATCTTTATCTTATTTAATACATTTTAATTATTTTTTTGTTTGTTTTGGGTGTTTGGGTCACACCCGGCAGTGCTCAGGGGTTACTCCTGGCTCCATGCTCAGAAATTGCTCCTGGCAGGCACGGGGGACCATATGGGGCACCGGGATTCAAACTGATGACCTTTTGCATGAAAGGCAAACGCCTTACCTCCATGCTATCTCCCGGGCCCCACATTTTAATTATTTTATTTTAAATTGAGATCATGATGGCCTACACAACTATATGTCTTGGGGTTTCAATTTCACATTTCCTAAAAATACATATGTGCCAGTATCCATCTGAGTCCATAGGCTTCCTTCCCTTCTCTTCTCCTCTCTCAGGATTGTGGCTCGGTTCGAGGGGCTTGCTTCCATTTGCTATTGTCTATTTCCTTGCTTTGCTTTTTTTACAGCTTACATTTTAGTGAAATAATTAAATGTTTTCTCTTTCTCCTTTTGATTTACTTCACTTAGCAGACACCCTCCAAAAGTTCTGGTGATGTGGCTGCAAAAGACAACATTTCATCTTTTCCTTAAGGTTTATTACTATTCTATTGTGTATACACACGATACTCTCATTCTTTCTTTCTTTCTTTCTTTCTTTCTTTCTTTCTTTTTTCTTTCTTTCTTCTTTCTTTCTTTCTTTCTTTCTTTCTTTCTTTCTTTCTTTCTTTCTCTTTCTTTCTTTCTTTCTTTCTTTCTTTCTTTCTTTCTTTCTTTCTTTCTTTCTTTCTTTCTTTCTTTCTTTCTTTCTTTTGTTTTTGGGCCACACTCTTGACGCTCAGAAATTACTCCTGGCTATGTGCTCAAAAAAAAAAAATCACTCCTGGCTTGAGGGACCATCTGGGACACTGGGGATTTAACCCATGTTCATCCTGGGTCAGCCACATGCAAGGCAAACACCCTATAGCTGTACTATCACTCCAACTCTAACCATATCTTCTTTATTCAACATCTGTTACTGGGCACTTGGGCTATTAGCAGAATTTGACTAATGTAAATAATGCTCCAAAGAACATAGGTAAGCATGTATCTTTCAAATGAGAGCTTTTGTGCTTTCTGGATAGAAACATAGGGGTGTAATTGCTAGGTCAAATGGCAAATCTATTTTTAACATTTTGAGAAATCCCCACACAGTATGAAAACATCTACATGATAGGTTTGTGCCACCACATTGAATACAACGGCATAATTGCACTGAGGAAAACTGAGTCCATAGTAATTTCTGAGCACAGACCACTCATTATGAAGATATGTAAAAAAGAGATATCCAGCCTTCTCTGAAAAAGAAGTGGGTAAAAACTGGGACATCTCTGAAGAGGGAATGAAGGCAGAACAAACTCTTAGAAAGGTGACCGAGAAATGGCCTTAAGGATAAAGAGGCAGAAAGAGAGCAGAAGTGAAATTCATGGTGCCAAAGCAGGTTATAAGAATCAGTTCAGGGTCTCTTCAGGAAATAGAATTTTCTCATGTATTTACAACACAAATAATTTAAAGCAGGGATTGACTATCTGGTGGGAAGAAATGTTGGGAGTTAATCATGGGGTGATGAGGTAACGCAGAAACTGGCAATATCAGGAAGCCACTGTTCCCTCTGCCGAAGAGAAAAGGAAGGAACTGGACACTGAAATCACAGTGGCTTTGTTTGACAAGGGTGAAAATAAAGACAAGGCATAGTTAGTACTGCAGAAGCCACCAAAGGGAGCAAAGAAAAAAATACCCGGGTTTCTCCCTTCATCTTCAATATTGTTATTTATTTAGTCAGTGCTTCCCCACTGGCCTGACCCAACTAACTGCAGAGCTGAAAGAACACAACCTGCAAGGATCAACCATAGTGGATAAGAAACAGAGCAGGAAGGAATGGGGATGTTTCTGAAAAACAGGCTTAAGATCAGTAAGTCTTTGGGAAACTGCATCAGCAATGTGCAAAAATGATATACAACACTGCACATTTACAAACATTTATATTGTTATTTAGTCAGTGCTTCCCCACTGGCCTGACCCAACTAACTGCAGAGCTGAAAGACCACAACCTGCAAGGATCAGCCATGATGGATAAAAAACAGAGCAGGAAGGAATGAGGATGTTTCTGAAAAACAAACTTAAGATCAGTAATAGTCTTTGGGAAACTGCATCAGCAATGTGCAAAAATGATATACAATACTGCGCATTTACAAAGGTTAGGAAGTATGCAAAGTGTTTTTACATGCATTAACCCTTTTACTTGGTATAGATTAGGTGCATAAAGAAGGGAAGTAATGAAGGTGCAATTTGGAATTCAAAGCAAGCACATCCCAAAGATTATGTGCCACACCAAGGGAGGTAGGGATTGGACTCAAAGAGCTGGAGAATCAATGAAAGATTGAAGGTAGAGGAACATATTTTTTTTGTTTTTGGGTCATACCAGGCAGCACTCAGGGGCTACTCCTGGCTCTATGCTCAGAAATCGCCCCTGCCAGGCTCGGGGGACCATGTGGGATACCAGGATTTGAACCACCGCCCTTCTGCAGAAGGTAGAGGAATTATATGGTCAATTTGTACTTGTATAAGATCATTCCACAGCTGTCCTTGAAGTTTTGAGAATTGTTCATACATCTAAGTAAATAATGGCCATAAGACAAAGAAGAATTGGGAATTTGACCAACTTCTCTTCCTGCCTTTTCTTTTCCTGTATTCAGAGCAGACAGCAACACTTCTGAACACTTGGGTAACCTGTTGACATAACTAGAATCTTCGTTTATGTTAACTCGACAAAACTGGAGCAACAGACTTTTTCAAAGTAAAATATTCATCAACAATCTATACATTAGCAAAATTAGTTCATGTACTAATCTATTACTCACCTCATTACACTCTTCCGGAGGGATCTATAGTCAGAGATGCTTTCGAGAGAGTCTTTCTTTATCTTCTGGTTCTCAAATGCCTGACCAGTCCTCCTAATTTTGTTTTCAATTTCTAAAAGAAATTGGTGTTATTCATCATCAGATGTGGAGGTGACAGTTGGAGACAGAAGCCTCAGATTAACTTGAAGTGTTGACATGGAATATTGTGTCATCATAGAACTAAGATTTATGGCTCTAAAAGACTATTTAGAATTTCTCTCTTCCAAGAACCTCTTTTACAGATGAGAAAAGTGAGCCTGCCCTGATAATCACTAGCCCAAAAACTTTAAAGTAATGCGTGGAGATTACAGTTCACATTGGCAAATCAGCACTGCTATACTGAATTCACTGATCAGATGCCCGGAGCTAATGGGAAATTGCCACACTCAGAAATATTGCTCAGAAGACAACATAAACAAAAACCTTATCCTATGTGAACTCCAGCAGAGAAGAAAGTGCATAGGGATTCCCTGCTATCATCTGAGTTAATATTTAGTTTCTTGAATCTGCTTTTCTCTGAGCAGAAGTCTTATAGGTAGACTCATTGAACAATGAAGTAAGTTGTGCTCAAAAGTCAGGCTCACAACTTGTCTGCTCATTGTTCCAAGTGAAAATAATGTTAACCAGTACCAATAATATCCATGAAATCTTAAATGAATTCAGTTACTCCTGTGTGTAAACCGGTCACTATAGCCCAAGAGTTATCCTAGATGTATCTGCACTAGCGTCATGTCATGGGCATAATACCCCCACTTCAAAATGTTGTATTGAGAGAGTAGTAAGATTACTCAAAAGAAAACCAAAGTTTTATCAATCCAAGAAGGGAGAACTGGGTGCTGGACAGGCAGAAAGAACTGAGAGCTAACTAGATGCTAGAACTGACATAAAATCATAGGTGGTTTTTTTTTTTTAAGGATATTTTGGGTAATATTGGTCATTACCTGTTGGTCTTAACCACACTATAGGAAACAATACCCTTTAGATAAAATAAACTTGTCATGTTCAAAACATGACCCCTCCCGACCCCCCAAAAAAAAACCCAACAGGAATTCAGAGAAGCTCATTGTTTCTGTGGCTTTGAGATTGTGCAAAGATGGTGTCTAACTTCCATGACTTGAAGCAATCTTTTTGTTTTGTTTTGTTTTGTTTTGTTTTGTTTTGTTTTGTTTGGCCACACCCAGTGACGCTCAAGGGTTACTCCTGGTTATGCTCTCAGAAATCGCTCCTGGCTTGGGGGACCATACGGGAGGCTTGGGAATTGAACTGTGGTCTGTCCTAGGCTAGCGCTGGCAAGGCAGACACCTTACCTCTAGCGCCACCGCGCCAGCCCCTGTTGAAGCAATCTTTATAATCATATTTAGCAGTAAGTGTGAGGGTGGTGTGAGGGAATGAAGGTGGTATTTGAGGTTAGCAAAGCCTGTCAGCTCACAACTCCCAAGAGAAGCAGTGATGCAAAAGAACAATGGAAACAAATATGCAGCATCATTGTGGATGGGGATGGGAGAACTTCAAGAAACTTAACTTGCCCTGACAAATTAATGAAAGCAAGCCAACTCTAGAGGGCAGGAATATACATGGTTTTATTATGCTGTAATGCAATGCCTACCTGTATCTTATCTTTGCTACTTTATTTTAGTTTAAAAGATGCTTAAAAGTAGCCATGTAAGTTTGATTACATTTGGTCAAAGAGGCACGCTCAGGGGAGCAAAGATAAATGAGCCTGCAAGTGTGATTCCCAAAACAGAATTTTTTTCTCTTTTTTGGGGGTGGGGGCAGGTATACCAGAAGTAGTCAGATGTTATTTCTGGCTCTGCACTCAGGAATTACTCCTAGTGTTACTTGGGTAAACATATGGGATGCTGGGGATTGAACCTGGGTCGGCTACAAGCAAGGCAAATAACCTTTTCACTATACCCTCACTATGGACCTTCTGTTGTTTTTAAATGTCTTCATGTTCTATTTTGTGTGTAAGGAACGTTTATCTTTCTTTATTTTTGACAAATAGAATTACAATCTAATCAAAGTGAATAACCAGGTAAGGGAAGAGTAGAATTATCAGAATTAGCAAGTAGAAAATAAAAAGAAAGAAAAGTGATCCTAAAATAAATATCAGTTTGAATTGTTTATGAAAAATAAGATTGGTGAGTTATAAGCAAGTAAGATTTGGAACAAAATGTGATATGGGAGGCAGATAAGGGTCAAATTCTAATGATATACATACAATTAACAGCAATTTATATTTTAATTGAGTGATTCTTTTATAGTGAATTCAGTTCAATGGCATTAGTATTCTATAAAGCAACTATTAAATGTACAAAATGCTAAATAAAGTAATAAATAAATAAAATGATAATTATTGAGGCCAGAAAGATAGTGTAGCAGTTAAGTCACAGTGGCCAGAAGATTCCAGGTTACTATGGTTGTGTAGAGCTGGCTGGTGGTTAACCAACATCTGGGTTAAGAGGAGGCTGACACCTCAATTCCAACTGGTGATAGAGAATATCCAAGGCTTGCAGGGAACAAAATCTGTCTAATCATGAGTGGACAGAGCATATTCAGCCATGGTGCCTCTAGTTAACTAGCTATGCTTTGACAGTTCACAAAGGAGAATTTCATCTTATACGGTAGTGGCTTCCTAGCTGGCAGTCAGATGAAGTATGAAAAGGCTTCCAAGGAATTAGTACATTAAAAAATTATGGGGCAGGTGAGGTGGTGCTAGAAGTAAGGTGTCTGCCTTGCAAACGCTAGCCAAGGAAGGACCACGGTTCAATCCCCCAGTGTCCCATATGGTCCCCCCAAACCAGGGGCAATTTCTGAGCTCTTAGCCAGGAGTAACCCCTGAGCATCAAACGGGTGTGGCCCAAAAAACCAAAAGAAAAAATTACAGTGTAGGTAACATTATAGTTTTAACATTTTAGCTTTGATGTACAAAATGACTGCACCTTTATCACCACCAAAACATCAAAGGCCCTCCATCACCAACATTTATATTTTTTGTTTTGTTTTTTGTTTTTGTTTTGGGGCCACACCCGGCGGTGCTCAGGGGATACTCCTGGCTATCTGCTCAGAAATAGCTCCTGGCAGGCACGGGGGACCATATGGGACACAAGGATTTGAACCAACCACCTTTGGTCCTGGATCGGCTGTTTGCAAGGCAAATGCCACTGTGCTATCTCTCCGGGCCCCAACATTTATATTTTTTAGCTTATCTGTAACTTTTTTGATTACTACCACCAGAATGCTGGCCTGTTAACCCATGGCCCCTCACCACCATTCCCCTAGCACCCTCATATCACAATTCTATTGTCTTTCTATTGACTGCATCTCAGGTTTGTTTCCATTAGGAATTACTAATACTTTGCTTTCTTTCTTTATACTCTGGATATCAGTGAGATAAAATCTGGTATTTGTTTCTTTCTTTCTGGCTCACTTAGCATGACTTCCTCCAGGAATCTATCTAATAAAGGAGGTGAAAGACCTATTTAGTGAAAATTCTCATAATTTTTTTGTTTGTTTTTGGGCCACACCGGTGTTGCTCAGGGGTTACTACTGGTTGTGTACTCAGAAACCGTTCCTGGCCTGGGGAACCATATGGAACGCCAGGGGATCAAGCCACGGTCCATCCTAGGCTAGCACTCTCAAGACAGATGCCTTACTGCTTGCATCACCGCTCCAGCCCCAATTTTCACCACTTTTAAAAGAAATAAAAGAAGATACAGTAAATGGAAATATTCCTTGTTCATGGGTAGGAAGAATTTACATCTTTATAATATCCATCTTGTATATATTTATTATATTATATGCATTATATATAATTTATTTATATATAATATATTTATATATTATATAATATATACTTATTATATATTATATATGACACAATCCTTTCAAAATTCCTGTGGAATTATTTAAGAAAAGAGGGCAAATCATTATAAAATTGGTACAGAACTATGCCAAAGAAATCCTAAAAGAAAATAATATGGGAGACATTTCATTCTCACACTTTACTTTTTACCACAAAACTATTCTAATCAAAATTGCATGGTACTAGAATAAAGACAGACTCTCAGATGAATGGATTAGAATTGAGAGTCTAGATAGAGCCTCAGTTAATTTGTAGCAAGAGTGTGTGAAGTGGAACAAGGAATGGTGCTAGGAAAACTAGGTAAAGACTCACAAAAATATAAACAAAATTCCACATATATCTCAAATCATACACATATATTAAGTAAACAGATACATCCTACTAGCAATAAGTAAATGATCAATAAATAAAACACCACTTTCATACTATCAAATTAGTAAAAAAATAAAATATGGAATAATTATTAGAATTTGGTATGAGATTGAAGAATGAATAAACTTGGAGTACAGAAGTTTAGAGGTTTGCATTAATAATCATCCCAAGAAGTCACAAATAAACATATATACCCTTAAGTTCATACCTCTAGGAATTAATATTTGAGATTAAACTAAGAGTTTACACAAAATATTTAGCTACCACTTATATATAATGATAAGATACTATTTAATGCAAAAAATTAGATGACAGTGCATGCATTGGGGAAAGTAAATTATACATTTTATCTCACATATGAAAGACAAGTGCCCATCTCAGCCAGTGGGCAGTAAATTATTTTAAAGAATCTTGTGTCATCTTTCATTTACATATAAGTATTTTTGTATATTATCTAAAAATATTTCTATATAAAGATTTTGAAGACCAGTTAAGAAAATGATAGTAATATCTTTCTTTTTTTGCTCATTATTTCACTTATTTTATCTGAAATTAATACAAATAAAAATTATACACTGAAAAGGAGAAAGAAAAAGACTAAATTTGTTAAATAGCTTTATTTAATGGATGGAGAACTTCCCTTAGGAATCTTCCTCTCTGTAGTAAAAGAGGAAAGAATACTTAGTCTCATTTCTGGGGAGTATACCCAGTTCTGACTTTCAAGGTTTCTATTTATCTCTGCCTATCTCCTAACTTTGAGATTTCCCTACAGTAGTAATAAGGCAGCATGGCCAACATAAAAGGGAGACCTTTCATCTTTCTGCCTAGACAAATAACTTCAAGACTTAGCCAAACTAACAAGGAAAGGGACCTTTCCACATATGAGGGGGTCAGTTTTCTATTTCAGAAAAAAAGACTTTTTTGAATTCCCCTCTGTCTTAGCATACAGATATTTATCGGCTTTTACAAAAAGAGGGGAAAAAATGAGTAGGAAGACAAAGGGAACTCAATTTGTCTCCAGATTCTATCTTGGCTTTTTTAAGCCTGCTACTTCATATCTCCTCTGGTTTCTTAAACCCCTTGATAAGATTCTGTTTTGGTATTGCTCTGCTCTTCAGGGAAAGAGACTCAGAGCTCCTCAGATCCTTTCATCTCTAACTGATAAAGCTGTATGTTTAGGTTCAGTCATATTGAATCCATTTCAATAATTATATATTACTTCCCTCCCCCAGGCCTCTGAACAATAGATCCTCCCTCCCCTCTCCCCCACCTCATTAGACCCACTGCTGAACTTTTAAGGAATTTGAGGGATATGAATCAGACCTTTGGGATGAAGATAAGGCAAAAAAATATATTTCTGTGGTCCAGAAGGAGATGGAATGGAACATACTTTCAAACATTCCTATCTTCCCAGTCTGTCCAATTGAAACTCAATTGATTTCATTTCACTGTTTCATATTTGAATGAATGAAGGGATAGAGCTTTCATTTTTCACATTGTTGGTTCATCTGGATGGAATTGCAGTGATCCTCTCCTACCTGATGGATAATTTCCTGTACTGCACGTTTCAAGACAATCTGGTGAACACTCCTTCCTCCTTCTGAGCCAAGTTGCTTCATAATTCTTCAATCCTTCATAAGAGGCTCCAGTTCAGAAGCTCTGGTGACTCAGAGAGGATGAATGTTCCCTTTGGTCTTCCCCCACCCCAATTCCCTCTTATTTTCCAAGTACAAGTCTTGAGCTTTATCAGGAGATGCTAAGACTTTGAGATTAAGTTTTGCTGCAGAATATAGTCACCCACATCACTGGTGATTTTTATAGTAACTCCAAAAAGCTCTCAGAGAGTAAATGTACTTTCTTCACCATCTGTTTATAATAAGATACCAGAAAGTTTATTGTGTTGCATAGCCTCATTTGAAGGATACTCGAACCTTAAAAATCTTTCGACAGCTCACCTGCAGCTATGAGAGCAGATATACAACATAAAGGCAATTAATTCCTATCCTGGGTCTAAAAGTCAGTTTTGTAAGGATTTCTCTATTAGTATTTAAATCTTTCCTTGCAGTGATTAATGTTCTTCATTACCTTAGAAAACAACTGGATCACTTTGGACTAAAGAAGAGACATCTAGACTCTGTAAGGAATTTCAAGAGGTTGGATGATTCATATGTTCATTTTCTTGATTGTAAAGATGACTTGACAGATGTGTCCATATGTTAGAACACATCAAAGTTAGCCCTTTTAATGTGTTCCTTTTGTTTTATGTTGATTATACCTTAATAAAGCATCTCATTTCTGGGCCAAGTCACCTTGTTCTATCTTGTACTATTACTAAGAAATAGGTGCTTAAGTTTTTTTTAAGAAATGCAGAAAATATTCCTAAGAAAACAAAGATGACTGAAGCAAAGCATTCTAGAGTGAATCATTGTCTTGTTTTAGCTAAATACTTGGACTAGAGAGCAATATTCTGTTTCTGAAAAAAGAAGTGTAAGTGCAACTTGCCATCAGAAAAAAAGGCAAACTGATAAAGTTCTACCAGAACTAATGCTCCCCCTCCTCCCCCACTCCTGACTGTATTTAAGACAGGCATTCTACTTCTCTCATTCATTAACATTGTCATGCTACTTGTTAATGTAGTTATTTCTCTAATTGCACTCACTACTCTGTGGTGAGCTTCATATATGAGCTGGCCCTTCAGGCCCTCATCTCTATTGTCTCTGGGCAGTATTACAATATTGTCCTTAATTTTTTTAAAACCCATGGATGAGTGAGACTATTCTGTGTCTATCTTTCTCCCTCTGACTTATTTCACTCAGAATAATAGATTCCATGCACATATTTCCATGTATTAGAAAATTTCATGACTTCATCTCTCCTGATGGCTGCATAATATTGTGTATATGTACTACAGTTTCTTTAGCTATTCCTCTGTTGAAAGGCATCTTGGTTGTTTCCAGAGTCTGGCTATTGCAAATAGCATTGTAATGAATATAGGTGTGAGGAAGGAATTTTTGAATTGTATTTTTGTGTTCCTCAGGTATATTCCTAGGAGTGTTATGGGATCCATATGGGAGTTCAATTTTTCAGTTTTTTGAGGAACATCCATATTGTTTTCTATAAAGGCTGGACTAGACAGCATTCCCACCAGCTGTGAATAAGAGTTCCTTTCTCTCCATATTCCAGCCAACACTGCTTGCTTTCATTCTTTGTGATGTGCACAAATCTCTGTGACATGAGATGTACCACTATTTTTTAAGATCAAATATTCAAATAGTTTATAGATGGGAAACTGATTAATAGGGTCCTAGTTTCTAAATTTTTCAGTCATACTGGGCCATGTTCACTAGGAAAGATTCATCCCCCAGACCTCATCCTTGACCTCAGATCTTGGTTCTCTCTCTCTTTCTCTCTCTATCTCACTCTCTCTTTCTCTCTCTTCCCCCTCTCTCCTCTTTCTCTCTCCCCCTATCTCCATTATTAGGGATATAAATGGGAATTGTACACCACACACACTTCTCACCTGCCTATGGACAGGTTCATGTTTTTGCAAGAAGCATAGTGCTCTATTTGTAGCTTTTTAATTATTTTTGTTTTGTTTTGTTTTTGGACCACACCTGGTGACACTAAAGGGATATTCCTGGCTATGTGCTCAGAAATCGCTCCTGGCTTGGGGGATCATATGGGACACTGGGGTTTGAACCCAGGTCCATGCTGGGTCAGCTGCATACAAGGCAAATGCCCTACCACTGTGCTATCGCTCCAGCCCCTATCTGTAACATTTTTAATGGCACCTCAGACTTTGAAATAGGTGTATTATTCCCATTTTACAGAGCAAAAATCTGAGACACAGGGCCATGTGAAGACTTGCCCAGAGTCACATAATATTAAAACTTGCACAGTACTCACAACAAGGTGAGGCATCAAATCCTGTTACTCATACTAAAATAAAGAAAAGAAGCATCGTGTCCAAAATTATTTGTGTCCTCAGTGACAGAATCTGTGCTTCATTAAGCACAGCTCTGTTAATCTTTAGAGTAGATTGCAAACGCTCAACATCTGTGTGTAGGGGTATGTGTAAATTTTTGTATGGAACATAGGGACAGTAAGCTCTAGTAACTTAGCCAAAATCCACTACTTACATCGAATGATTAGGCTAGATTGGAATGAACAGATTGGAAGAACTGATGCTCTTCTAGTAATGTCTGGGACACCAGATTTCACTTATAACCGGCCACTCCCTTTGGGGAGTAATTCTACCTTCCACTCCCATGGTTCTAAAAGTACTGTTACTATCTTCACCATTGAGGTGAACCCATGAGAAGATAAACTCGACTCCTTCCTATAGCCTCAAGGTTGAATCTCACACTGGATAAAACAAGAGGCAATTTGAGTCCTTCCTTGGAATTGTATACTTATGTTATGAGCCTCTTTCCTTCGGAAATCTGCACTAAGCATGGGTGTGAGTCTCTTGGATGCAGTCAGAGATCATGTTCTTCAACATTCTCCTCCTGCCTATGGCAGAAAGTCAATAGTTTTTTGAGGGCTAATGAGTCCCAAACAAAAAGGGAAGTAGAGAAGGCAATGGAAACAGAAAGAGATGCAGAGAGGGAGAAAATGACATCGTTTGAATCTTAGAAACTTTTCAGGTCTTCTTGACTCCTGAATTCCATAGTCATATATAAACCAATCTATTTTCTTTACTATACAAAATGGCTATGTTTAATTTCCCTTTATTTATTGCCTTCAAATTGCTAATGCATAGAGTTAATATTCTTTATTGATTTTTTCTTTAAATATTAAAATGTTATCTACTCCACATTTACTTTGCTTTGGTTTGGTTTTGGGGCCACAGTCAGCAATGCTCAGGGGTTACTCATGGCTCTACACTCAGGAATTACTTCTGGTGATGTTCAGGGGACAATATGGTATGCCAGACATTGAACCTATGTGCAAGGCCAGTGCATTACCCACTATACTATCTCCCTGGCCTCTGTTTTTGTTTTGGGGCCACATCTGGCTGTGCTCGGGGCTTACTTCTGATTCAGCATTCGGGATCATTCCTGGCAGTCTCAGGGAACCATATAAAATCTCCTGACATGGAAAATCAAACCATGTCTCCCACTTGCAAGGCCAGTGCCCTACCTGCTGCACTATTCTTCTGGCCCTTCAAATTTATTTTTTAAGAACAATCATAATCTGGGCCAGAGTGATAACAGAGTTGATAGGACATTTGCCTTGCACATGGCTGACATGACTTTGATCTATGACATTTAATATGGTCCCTCGAGCCTGTCTGTCTCTGAACACAGAGCCAGGAGTAAGTAACCCTTGAATGCCTCCAGGTTATACCTATAATATTATGAGGTAAAATGTTTATGAGTCTTAAAATACTCAGAAAATATAGTTTATATTATTTTAGTTAAGTTCTTTGAGGGAATATAGCATTATTAAAAATAAGATTAAGAAAAGATCAATATTATCCTCTCTGTATTACAATCAAAGCAAAACCAATAGAGCAGGCACAATTGATACAGCTAGGTAAATCTACTGAACCAGAAGGAAAAGTACTTTCCTTACTTTAGATGACTCTTTTGGCATAACACAAAAATTTATCAGGACTGGAAGAAAAAGATTAACAGGATTGGTAGAAAGTGGGTTAACATTCCAGAATTTTCTGTGGGAAGGTGGGAAATTCACTTGAGAATTTTATTCCCTGAAAAATGTATTGGGGCAAAGAAGTTTCCATAAAGTCTTGTTCGCCTTCATGATGCTTCCTTCCTTTGCTTCCCGAATACCTGCGAGTCTACCATTAGGAAGTCATTCATTTAGAGTTAAAGCTCCTTTTGTCCATTTTTCTGTCATAATACAAGCAAATCCACTAACTGCAGTAAGACAATAATTTTATAGCAGATATGTATTTGAGCCACAGAACTTGGGCCCCCTCCTACCTCTACCATTTTCTAGCTATCACACTACTTTACCCCTCTTTTTACTTAACCTGTTTCTTTCTACACCTTATATTCTTCCTCTGCTGAGTGGGGATTATGATAATATTATCCTATATGGTTGATTGAGACTTAAAAAAAAAAAGTAACACGGGGCCGGAGAGATAGCACAGCGGTAGAGCATTTGCTTTGCATGCAGCTGATCCAGGACAGATGGTGATTCAAATCCCGGTATTCCATATGGTCTCCAGTGCCTGCCAGAAGCGATTTCTGAGCACAGAGCCAGGAATAAATCCTTGAGCGCTACTGGATGTGACCCTCCCTCCCGCAAAAGTAACACAGGTGAGGTTTTTAGTATGCTCCTAGGTATAGAGTATTTGCTCAATAAATGTCAGCAGCTCTTAGAGTTTAGGCATATAGTTGATCACAATGGGCAGTAAAAAAAACATTTGAAGCTAGAATGCTAATTTGGCCTTTCCAAATACTGTCCCAGTGTCTTGACCAAGTCCCTTGATTATCTTCATCTGCTAGAGGGCAACATCATTGCCCCTTGAACTAAGTTCCCAATAACAAATTTGAGACAGGTACTTTGAGGATTAAACAAGGTAAAAGTGAAAGAGGTTTTGACAGTGTGAGTAGATTTTACAAATAAACAGAATCAGGAAATAATTTACTCAATTCCTACTTACTGAGTGTCTATAGGATATAACGACTGCAATGTAGTTTTATCTTTAAGTCACTGTGAAGGAATACGTTTAGAAGAGAGCATGAGAACATAGAAATAGAAGTGAAAGATGATGGCAAGGCCTTCTTCAGTTGGCCACTAGATTGAACTCACATTTTCCTGAATCTTCCTCTCCATGGCCAGCTCCAATGCCTGTTGAAGAAACTGGATGAGAAGCCATTTCCACACATAATGCTCAGTGCTTTGAATCAGCCATTAGTAGCCATGTCAAGTGCTGGTCTGCACTGTTTAAAGCATTCTCAAAGCTTTTTTTGTTGTCTTCTGTTTATTTGTGAACCATACCAAGCAGGGTTCAAGGTCTACTTCAGACCAGATGTTCAATGGTCACTCTCTGAAGTGCTCAGGGGACCTATGTTGTGCTGAACATCGAATTCTG
>PVKC010017164.1:0-20338 GCA_004027635.1 Crocidura indochinensis
GTGCAGTTCAGAACCTGGAAAGGCAGTTGGGAACCTTCTCCTGGGCCCTGATCTGCAGAAAGATTTAGAATAGGGGAACCCAGAATGGGCAGAGTACTGCAAAAGAAAGAACAAGCTCATAGTTCCTGCCAGAGGCCAAAGTCTGCTGACTACAGAAAGATGAGTCAAACTTCAGAACCAAAACTCTGTTCTGAATTTGAAGGAAAACAGGCTTACGTAACATTCTCTTCTAGGATGAACAGCAGGAACCTCCAGTAGTGAGATGACAGCAGTGTGGTAGGTAAGGGGCTTTGGAGGACCCAGGCATTCAGCCTTCCATGCATCCCAGCTTACCTCTCTGAGGGACTGTTTTATTGACATTTGTTCAGCAACTAGGAATTCATCGTAGGGGTCCTGAAAATTCTCCTTTAGTCTTATTCTAGTGCTCATCACCCACGTTAGCAGAGGGGGAAAGTGAAGCAGACTTGGAGTTCACCCTCAATAGATGTGGGGTCCACCCACAGCAGATATGGGGTTCACCTTTTGCAAACATGGATCCACCTTCAGCATGTGGGATTCACCCACAGCAGACATGAGGTCCATCCTCAGCAGATGTAGGATCCATCCACAACAGCTCTGTAGGCTCAGAGGAGCATTTTGTTGTTGTTGTTGTTTTAAATGTATTCTTGTTTTGACTGAGAGATTGCTTTTCAGTTTAGAGTTTATTGACCTTCTTTCGAACCTCTCTCTTTTTTGACTTTTCTTGTTTTGAGCTCTGGTGGAGCTCGGGATGTACTCCTGACTCTGCTCAGGGATCACTCCTGACAGGCTCTGGGGACCCTATGGGTTGCCAGGGCTTGAACATGAGTAGACCGAAAGCAAGATCAGCGCCCTTCCTGCTGGACTATTGCTTGCCCCCACTTCTCTACCTGGTGATAAAGGCTCAACCAGATTCAGGGACGTGATATATCTCTCTGACTTTTGGATATTTCCCAACTTAGGAGGGGAACCAAGATCTCTAAATTTCATTTCCTCTCATCAGGTTAGAAAGTGGAAGCCCCTGAACAGGCATGGGAAGTACAGGACCCTAATTATTGCATATGGGTGACTGCTGGGAGCTGTCACCAAGTCTGCAAGGAAAAGTCAGTGGTTCTATTAACATCATTGCTCGCTGCTCATTGTCAACAGACCCCACCTTCTGCCCATGTCAGCTGCTGCTTAAAGGTTTAGTTCTCCTCCACTTCCCCTGGATATCATGGTGTGTGAACCAAAGGCTGCTGGAATAGTCACCCAGTGACACCAACACATCTGTGTTCCTCCTCCTACCTTTGTCTGTCTAGGGTGAGATCTGTATGAGATCATATAGGTGGACAGACATGCCAGGTATGAGGCCTGGGAAGACTTGGTCAGCACTTTAGTGCCACAGAAGACCCTGTAACATCCCCAGTAGGTCTCCCACTGTTCACTCAGGCAGAGTTTCTGGGCATGTGGCTATGCGGGGAGCAGCCTGGGCCAAGCTGCCCCTCTCTGCACAGTGTACAGTAGCTGAGAACCAGCTTCTCACTCTAGTGAGCATATGAGGCTCCATCAAGTTCTTGCTTCTACACCAAAGGTTCTGAAATGACACAAAATTGCATGTGGGGATTAGGAATTTCTTTATTAAAAATTAATTTTCTGGGGCCAAAGAGATGGCCTGGAGGTAAGGCATGCAGAAAGACGGTGGTTCGAATCCCGGCATCCCATATGGTCCCCCAAGCCTGTCAGGAACAAGTTTTGAGTGTAGAGTCAGGAGAAACCCCTGAGCACTGCCAGGTGTGACCCCAAACCCCCCCCCAAATTAGTTTTCTTATGATTTCTATTTGGTGTGTATATCAAACATATAAATGTTTTATAAACTTATATACCACAGGGTCACATAAAATTTGGAGTGAGAGAGGCCCTGAGAATCCCTGTTCTAGACATGCATGTAGGAGTGAGGGGGGCAGAGAGGCACTTGTACATCCTAAATGAAATGGCTTGAGGAAGTTGGTGTTTGCGTCCTTGGAAGGTGGTGGTGGTGGCAGGTACTGTCCCATGCTGTGAGCAGGTAGAGAGGAAGACTGTGCTGCAGACCTGGTACTTGTGTGTGGCCTGGCAGGAAGGGCAGAGCAGGGGCCAAAGAAATCTGGGTCCCTACTGCAGCAGCTCCAGCTGAGGTCATGTTTAAGGAAAGAACATGAACCTCTCTTCCCTGCAGGGATCCCAAATTCCTTAGCATTCCCTCCAGAGACTGCAGGGCCTAAAGTGAAGGCCAACAGACTAGCTTTACTAGGATGTACCCTCTGGGTCAGGCTGGAAGAGTGTGTGCCCATATGAGGGTGGGCTGCAGATCTGGTCACTTCAAGCCAACCAGAAGCCCAGCCTTGCAGGATCGTCCACCAAAATGAAGTCTTCTGGCCAGAGGCTGCCCAAGTAAGCCTGCCTTGTGTCTACCAGTGTCAGTAGGAAGATTTACAATAGAAGAAGCCCAAGTTGGCTCTGTTGGCTGGTGCCTGTGTGAGGGAATTAGTCTTAGGAAGCTTTGACCAATCCCCTGGTTCAATTCCCAGGAACTGGTAATATTTTTTTCTCTAGTCCACCCCCATGAACCCTGTACCTCCCCTTGCCCAGGGTGAAAGAGCCTGGCTCATCTGAGGATACTGAGCATCAAGGCTGTGCCCAGAGGGTACAGAGATACTTTTCAGTTAAGCAAATGAATGCCTAGTACCAGGCAGTACAGAACATTTTGGAAGGGCCGTGCTGACACTACTGCATCTCTGAATGTTCTATTTACCAGGCTGCCCTAACCCTCTTGACCCCCAGAACTGTTAGACTTTCTTTCCAAGTCTTTTTATTTAATAAATTACTTTGTTCAAACAAGGTAGTTTACAAGGTTGTTCATACTAGAGTTTTTTCCCCAGAGTTACAAAGTTGTTTATTATTGATTTCAGTCATAGAGTGTAAGCAACCTTCACCAGTGCACATTTCCACCACCAATGTTCCCAGTTTTCCTCCAGTCCTCTCCCCTGCCTGTCTCTGTGTCAGATACATTTCTTCTCTCTCTCTCTCTTTCTCTCTCCTCCTTTTTTCATTTTAGACACTGATTTGCAGTATTGTTATTGAAGGGGTATCACACATATCACTTTATCTCTTTTCAGCACTCAGTTCTCCAGAGTGATCATTTCCAACTGTCATTGTTGCTGGATATTACTACCATATTATCTTTTTTTTTAAATAGTTCACAGATGAGTGCAATCAGTCTATGTATGTCCCTCTCACTCTGATTCATTTTGTATTTCTTTCATCATAATACTCTCCATATCTATTCGTGTATAAGTGAATTTCGTGACTTCATTTTCCCTAACAGGTGCATAGTTTTCCACTGAGTAGATGTATCACAGTTTCTTTATCTATCTATCTGTTCCCAGGCACTTGATTTGTTTCCAGATTCTGGTTGTTGTTAATAGTGCTGTAATGAACATAGGAATGTAGAGAGCTTTTCTATATTGTATTTTGGGACCCCTTGGGTCTATTCCTTAGAATGGTATTGTATTGCTGGGGATATGGAAACTCAATTTCAGTTTTTTGAGGAATAGCCATATTGTTTTCCAAAAAGGATGGACAAATCTAGATTCCTACTAGCCGTGAATGTTTCTCTCCAAATCTTAACATTCACTGTTCTTTGGTAAAAGTAGCAATGATCTTCTGTTGTTCAGGTCCCCACTGCCCAGTCTGTTGCTGTACACAGCTCTGCAGGACTACAGGTTACATGAGCCTTGCTTGGGATGCTGTCACTATGTTTGTGCCTGGAGTCAGTCTTGTGACCACTGCACTTGATGACCCCAGGTGATCTGAGATGACTCCCTTATCTGACAGCTGCTGCTACCTCATAGGCTGGAGACCAGGTGTAAAAAAGCAGCACTGGGTGGGGGGGGGGGCGAGTGGTGGCAAAAGTCGTAAAACATCTGCCTTGAGTGTGCCAGCCTAGGACAAATCATGGTTCGATACTCAGGCGTACCATATGGTTCCCAAGCCAGGAGCAATTTCTGAGGGCATAGCCTGGAGTAACCCAAGTGTCACCAGGTACAAAACGAACAAAAAACTCAACACTGGATTTGAAGGCTTAATCACAATAAATGTTTATTTATTGATTACATATTAAATTTATACTAAAGGCTTGAAATTATAGATTAAAATAAAATTTACCTGCTTTCTATTTCACTGATTCTTTTTTTGTTTTTGTCTTTGGTTTTAGTTTTGGTTTTTGGGTCACACCCAGCAGCACTCAGGGGTTACTCCTGGCTCTATGCTCAGAAATCGCTCCTGGCAAGCTTGGGGGACCATATGGGATGCCAGGATTCAAACTAATGACCTTCTGCATGAAAGGCAAATGCCTTTACCTCCATGCTATCTCTTAGGCCCCTTCACTGTTTCTTTTTGTTTTATTTTTTTTAAATATGAGTTAGTAAAATAAAAGTTACAGAACTGGATACTGCATTCCATGGACAGAATTTTGAAGTATGACCAAAATATATGATATATAACAAATATATACAAATATATATAACACAAAACTGTGACATATTTCAGTTTCCATGTATAAATGATGGAATAGATGTATGGTCCTCCTGTACCCCTCTGGTCAGTTTCACTATGGGTATAAGAAGGGTCCAGAGTCACTTGCAAATGAGAGACCTGGATTAGGAGAGAGTCTGGATTTGCCACACCAACAATTTGTGAGGAGGGATCCAGAAGCCCAGAGGGCTCATGACTTGGTAAGAACCAGTATGTCTACTGCCCGGGTGCACTGTGTGTAGTGCCTACACATGGCCTTCACTGCTTGGCTGAATCCCAGGTACTGCAGCTTCATTGATTTTCTCTTTCCTGACACTCCCAATTTTTTCCCAGCACATCTTTTTTGTTTGCTTGTGGAACACACCTGGTTGTGTTCAGAGCTTACTCCTGATGTGGCTCAGAGGACCTTCTGTGGCACTAGGGACCGAATTTGAATCATACAAGGCAAGCACCCAATCTTTCTGGCCCCTCACAGCACATCTTGCATTCTTTTTTTTTTTTTTTAAAAATTTTTCTTTTTTTTTTTTTTTTTTTTTTTTGGTTTTTGGGCCACACCCAGTGACGCTCAGGGGTTACTCCTGGCTATGCACTCAGAAGTCGCCCCTGGCCTGGGGGACCATATGGGGCACGGGGGATTGAACCGCGGTCCGTCCAAGGCTAGCGTGGTAAGGCAGGCACCTTACCTTCAGCGCCACTGCCCGGCCCCACATCTTGCATTCTTAAGCACAAACAATCCTACATTTTATACTCAATTCCAAGCACCCAGAGCAGGTGTAGTATCTCTATATTCTGAAGTCGATTTCAGTTGATATTGATTCTATAGCCTGTCCAGATAAAACAGGTCTGGAAGAGGGCCCCCAAACCAATCAGGAACCAAGAATGAATGTTAGAGACTATAAGTATTTCCTGGGTTGAGCCATAGCAAAGACCTCTGAACCAAACGCATAAGTTCCTCATGAATTCTGCAGCTTCTATGACCATTCCAAGGCCCAACTGCACTTTTTTTTGTTTGTTTGTTTTGTTTTTGGGCCACAACCAGTGATGCTCAGGGGGTTTCTCCTGGCTATGCATTCAGAAAACGCTCCTGGCTCAGGGGATCACATGGGACAGCAGGGATTCATCCTAGGTTCATCCTGGGTTAGCATGTGCAAGGTAAATGCTCTACTGCTGTGCTATTGCTCCGGCCCCCAACACTACTTTTTAATGTACAGAAGACCCAAGAGAATGTTGTTGGACACCAGGCAAAAATGATTGTGGGTTCTTATAGTGATCTATGAAGTGATCTAGTTCAGATTTGAGCTGGAGCACAACAGGAAGCATAAAGATATAAGGGATGGAGTAATTAGGTATGTAAGAGCCAAAATAGACTGAAATGGGATATGGGTGTCTTGAGGAGAGATGAGTGTGGCTCTGAGTCTAGTACCAGGAGCCCACTGGGTGATGATGTGACTCATTGAGATGTGACTTTGAGGCAGAGAAGGCTTCTCAGAAATCAGAGGTCGAAACTAATGTTTTTAAGGAACCCCTGGGAGCTCTGAATGGATTTGTCACTGAACAGCTACAATTGCAGGTTTTGTTGTGGGAAGAAGACAAGGCTTGAGAAATTAATTTGGGAGTCACTGTTGAGTTAGAACTGGTGGAAGCAATTGATGGAGCAAGATTGTCTAGAAGCAGTGTGAGATCCAGAATTCAATACCCCTGATTAGGGACCTGGGGAATTGGCTATGCTGGAAGTGCAAGAAAAAGCAGAACAAAAGAAAGATCTTTGTACTTTGATATCCTTCAAAAGGGCTAAGACATGCAGCCTGGAATTACTAATCAAAGAGTAGAAAGATTCCTGGAAAGTAGTGGGTCATCTTTTGTTCTTTCTTTTTTTACCCCAAAGGACTTTGTATATAGAAGACAATTAATGTTCATTAGCTTGAGTTAAGTTGCACTCTATTTGCTGCACTGATTTGAGCTGAACTGAATTGACTGCTTCCTGGCCTTAGCATTTCTGCCCCTGCCCTGTCCACTTTCTCTCCCTTGCCCTTCTCTTTTCCACTAAGTCCAGTATTTGGCAATAACTTGTCTACTCAGTTAAGCACTACAGGGCCTTAGTAATAGATGATACAGACAATCTCATCAGTTATCATTAATCTTCTTTAAGATGAACAAAAACTCAGAGAATAAAGACTTAAATGAAATGAAAATGAATTTCTCATAATAAGTGGTGTGAAAGCAGGGTATTTTCAGGTTTGAGGCAGGACTTAGGTTATAAAAGACCCAGTCCTAGCTCTCTCTATCTCTCTGTCATCTTTAGTTTGTCATTTTTTATCCCTAGATTTATCACTTTTTCATGTTTGGAAGATGACTGACATAATTCCAAACTTCATGTCTTAAAGTTGTCAAGTTCCTGGGAAGAATAAAATATTAGATCACTGTTGATAATCAGCGATAAAGCCTTTGCCAGAGAGCCAGAGAGCTAACACTGAGGTAAGGTACATGCCTTACATGCAATGGACACTGTTTGTTCCCCAGTACCATGTGGTTCCTCAGGAAACACAGATGCAGCCCTGGGAGCCCCTTAGCACCACTATGGTGACCCAAGTAACCCCTGACCCCAAAGGGCAGAGCAGCTCCACACTCTCAAATCCTCTAATTGAATTCTTGACCTCAACTGGCTGAGAGTCGCCAGAAGGAAGTCTCTGGGCCTTTGGAAAATCAATTGGAAGCAACCCCACCCCAGAAATTTTTGTCAGAAGTTCATCTGCTAACTTATTGGCCAACTCTGCTCACATGTAAGACAACTGCAAAGGAGAACAGACTTACCATGTTGTGTCAAACTGGTTTGTTCCTGGGAGCTAGAGGAAAAGTGGGGAGAGAAATAGGATTTCTTGGACTCAAGAAAGGAGGAGAGAGTGGCTGTTGGGGTGAGAAATGTCTCCAAAATATATGTTTGGTCTCTGTGATTTAGGTTTGGAAACATTCAACTCAATGTTTTTTGACCTCTTGCTCTCTATCAGAAATTCATTTCAGGGGCCAAAGAGCTAGTACACTGGATAGGGCACTTGCCTTGCACATTGCCATCCTGGGTTCAATATCCAGCATCCCATACGGTCCCCTGAGCTCGATGGGAGTGATTCCTGAACACAGAACCAGGATTAACCTGAGTACTGCTGGCTGTGGTCCCAAAACAAAACAAAGCATAACAAAGTCATTTCACTTTGAGGCAGGTTATAGGCCAGACTTTAAACAACGAGTCACCTACCATCTCTCATTGACCTATTATATAGTAAAATAGGTGTTTCCTTCTTGCAATACAGAGCTCAGTCTGCTAATTCTGACCCATTACTGTGGCACATTCCCTTATTTTCTAGATGTAGCTAGCCCTGATTAGCCAGCCCTAGAAAACCATTATTTTTGCTGTTCATAGTGGAGGCTGTTATTTTTCTCTGGGATTCTGGGCTTTCCACCAACTCTTCCTTTTAAAGCATTTTCCACCTGTCTTCCTTAGTGTCCTGATCACTGTCTTCCCGTCTCAGTTTCCTCTAGGCTCAGTTCACATCTGCTTCCATCTGCTCTTCACCTTTTTCGACTCTTCAGGAACCACTTGCTTGCCTCTGTTGACTTTCCTGACTTAGAACATTTCAGCTAGGGGCCAGAGTGATAATATAGTTAATAGGGTGTGTAGCCAACCCAGGTTCGATCCTTGGCATCCCATAACACTACCAAGATTCCTGAACACTACCAAGCATGACTTCTGAATACAGAGCCCAGAGTAACCCCTAAGCATTGCCAGTTATGGCCTCAAAACTGAAAAGCAAAACAAAAACAAAATCCTGGGAAGTTCCAGTGTGCCTCCATTGTCGGTTAAAGATTCCTGGCCTGACAGAAGACAACCATGTTGCTTATGTGGAGGGCACTTGGGGGTAAATGCAGTTTGGGGGGGTTCATCAATATCTTTTACTGCCAGAATTAATGAGCTCAATTGCTTATTTCTTCAAAAAATAAATCCCCAGGTGTTCCATATGGTCCCCCAAGCCAGGAGCAATTTCTGAGCACAAAAGCCAGGAGTAACCCTTGATCATCACCGGGTGTGGCCGAAAAATCAAAAAAGAAAAATGTAAAAAAAAAAACCCAAAATCTTAAGCCTTGCATTCAACATTCATCACATCTTACATTCTTCTCCCTAATACAAACTTTCTTTTTTCAATCTGACTTACTCTCTTTCTACCCCTCCCTCCCTCTTCTTCTCCCTCCCTCGTTCCCTTTCTCCCTCCCTCTCTCCTTTCCTCTCTCTCTGTCTCACCCTCCCTCTTTCTGTTTCTCTCTCCCCCCGCTCAATTTCTCAATTTTTAAATCAAATTGCTACTCAAAGTATAGCTTGGCTATACGTTTTGGCTATACTTGGTGATAGTATAGTATAGTATTTGCCTTGCGTGTGGCATGCCTTCCCCATGACTTACATGTCCCAACTTAAGCTCCCAAGATTGCCTGGCCCCTTTCCTGGAGTCCCACTGACCTTCCTGTCTTATTGCCTTGATCTCAGCTGTGTGCTGCTGTCCAAAGGGCTACACACAGCAACCCCTCATAGCTGCCTTTACCTCTGCTCACTTCCTCACTTATTCATTTCTTCACATGCTGTTTTTTGCTTCTGGCATTGAATATGTGGGAATGGAAAATAGGCCTTAAGATGTAGTCTTCAAGGGGCTGGCAGCAGGTGAAGAGAAAAAAGAAAAAGATGTAGTCTTCGGACATGCACACTTAAGTGTGGACCAGCACTACTCTGTGGATATGGAAAAGGCTAAAAACCACCAAGCCAATCTACTCAATTGTGGACCATGCAAAGCTGTGCTCTGGAGTTTCTCCCCATGGTGGTGGTGGTTGGGGTGGGATGGGGCACACTTAACTGCCAAGAATCAATCCTAGGGCCTCATCTATACCAGGTGATTGGGCCCCACCCCAGCCTCCCTCTGCTCTTATACTGCCCTCCTGGTGATAGCGCCCATTGTCTCTTTGAACATTATTTATTGCCACTGTATTCTTTCCTATCTGTGCAGGGTTTGTTATTTTTACTTATGGATTTACTTTTAATTCTTTTTCCTTATAAAAATTTTCTCCACAGCTATATTTTCAAATCTGCATTCATGAGCATCCTCTTTTTTTTTTTTTTTTTTTTTTTTTAGTACTTAAGGCCCACTATTTAATTTGAGGGTCAATGTTCCCTGTGCCTTCCTGTAAGTGGCTTTGCTAACCCTATTATTGCTGACTTGAAGGTACAATATTCTAGAGCCTTCTCTTGAGATTCTTTGCTCCTCCCTCATCTGTAGGAGGTTGAGAATGAAGGGAATTGGTTCTGCAAAGCTGGATAGTTCTCCTGGAAATGGCCTAATCTGCAGGTTTCCTTGAGATGATTGTGTTTAGAAGCTTCTCAACTGTGTACATCTCTGCCCACTTTCTACCCCTGAGGAGTTTGTGAGGCGTGGGCCAACAGGAACAAGATGGAGGCGAGAGTGGGGTGATCAGAAAAGCTGAATGTAGGGAACCAAGGCACGTTGCCTGAAGTGGCAGCAGAATTGGTGGGAGGGAGCATTTAGCAACCCTGCCCTGCTCTGTTCCTTGGGTTAGGGTATTGTATTCTGAGTAGCATTTCTACTGGCATTTGGACAGGCCTAGAATGTGAATTCTTGCAGGGGAGGCAGCCAGCACAATCCTGCTTTGTTTCAGTCCTTTGAGGACCAAGGAAGTGATTTTTAAAACAATTCTCTCCTCCCTGGACCATCACTTGTTTGTTTGCTCTGAGAATTAAAGAGTACTATCTGCTCTCTGTCATAGTTTAAATCTGTGTTCCCCACCACAAGCAGAGTTGGTATAAGGGAAGGTTTAGGTTTCTGTGAAAGGTAGGTAATATCTTTTTTTTTGGGGGGGGGCCACACCCGTGACGCTCAGGCTATTTGCTCAGAAGTCGCTCCTGGCAGGCACGGGTGACCGTCCTAGGATAGCGCAGGCAAGGCAGGCACCTTACCTCCAGCGCCACCGCCCAGCCCCCAGGTAGGTGATATCTTAATTTTGCTTTCTTTAAGCAGGCACTTAACAAACATGGTTAGGCTCTGATTCTGTACCCAAGATAGTTCTTAAAATATTACAAGACATGCTCATTGCTTCTAGAAATTAGAGTCAGCCTATGATAATACCACCCATGCTAGAATATTCCTTTGTAGTCTAACTGGGCACCAGCTAGAGCCATCCCAGATAATGCTCGATTAAATGTTGACACTAGCACTGAAATCCGTGTTAATTAAGTCAAATCAAAGTGTGAGCTACTGACAATATGCACGGGCACGAGCATGCTAATCACAGTCATTTCTGAAATGCCTCTCACCTAAGCTGTGCTAGGGGCTGGAGTAAAGAGTTTACCCTACCAGGAATGACAGTTACAAGTAATGACAAAGGTGCAGGTACCTTCCCACTCTGAGGTGCTCCTCCTGGAACAGAAGATCACCTGGAGCTGGTTAAAAAGAATGAATATTGGGCCTTTTCTTCTGCTGCATTGCCTCAAGCTCACTGGGTGATTTATTTATTTCCATGCACATGATTGAACTTTAGGTCTAGGGTAGGAGGTCCAAGAAGGCCTCATTGAAGAAGTGACTTTTTCTTTCTTGGTAGTATTCAGAACTTTCTCTGGGCTCTGAACTCAGGATTCACTCCTAGCCATGCTCAGGGGCCACGGATCAAACCAGAATCAGCAGCTTGCCTGCTGTACTATCTCTCTAGTCTAGGAAGTGACCTGTTGTCTCCAAAATGGTGAGGGTCCAGCAGGAAAGATGAGAGGTAGAGGAAAGGGGGTGGACCTGTTCAGGCAGCAGAGCAGCTTCTGGGCTGTGAGATGCTTGTGTTCAGCCAGAGGGGAAGGCCCTGGAAACCTGGTAGAAGCATATAGTTCCAGTGGAGTGTTGAAGAGAAACACGGACCCCTATTGAAACATGTTTTTTTATTTATAAATAGTTATTTATGATTGGGTTTCAGGCATACAATGTTTCAACACTGATCCGTTCACCATTGCCCACTTCCCTCCACCAATCCCCTCTATCCATTTGTCTCCCACTATCAGTCTGCCTCTAAGAGGGACAATTTTATTTTCTTTGTTTCCATTGTCTTTGGGTATTTGTTATTCCACTATTATGTGTCTCTATATCCTGTATATAAGAGACCATTCTATGTTGTCTCTCTTCCTCTGACTAACTTCACTCAGCATGATTCTCTCCAGGTCCCTTTGTATAGCAGCAAATTGCATGACTTTATCTGTTCTTATGACTGCCCCATTTATGTATGAAGAAACCAAAGTTCATATAGGTTGGGTAATTGTCCTATGGCCACATTGCTAGTAATTTATCAGAGAAGTAATAAAAGCTAGAATTTATACCCTAGCCTCTTTCCGATCTCCAAGCTATAACTGGGACTCTAAAGCCTAGCTTCTGAACTATTTTATAATTGTCTTTGCAGGTGATTAAGAAAACAAATTTTACACAGGATCTATTTCGAATGCATTTCAAATTCTTTGGGATGTGGCATCTCATAAAGGCATAATAATAGACGGGATGAGATTAGAGCCATAATTCACTAAAGCGATAGTAGCATTTGCCTTGCATATGGCTGACCCAGGTTGGATCCTGGCACTCCATATAGTCCCTCAAGCCCTCTAGAAGTAATCCCTCCAGGTGTGCCACCCCCAAACAAACAAACAAAGCAACCAAGAAAGATGAGTAAATTTAGAATAAACTATAAAACCCAGTAAATGAGAGATAAACATTTATTTAAACATTAATCTCCCCCTCCCTCATGCTTTAAAAACAAATTTCTTTATGACTTATCAGCAAATGCTTGGTTGGTACATCTGTTTTATATACTATATAAAATATTATCTAGTGAAAAGAGATCCCCAGGGGGAAAAATTGATCAAGTCCAGCTCTGCTCAACTGAAAGTCTGAATGATTTTCTCTCAGGAGAACCTTTCTCCTCATGGGGTCTACTCAGGAAGACTCTAGATTGCTGAGCCTCAAAGTCCTTTGGGGCTAGGAGATAGTAGGAAGAGGAAGGACCTGACACAGAGAAACCCAGTGCAGCTTGGGCGAGGATTGTGAGAATTGACAGTGGCTCCATCTCCCAGGAGGATCTTCTAAGCCAGTGCTCTTCACGGGAGACTCCTGAGGTTTAGCAGCCCCACTGGCCCACCCTAGGCTGCAGGGAATTATAAGCAGATTATTCCCTCAGCATAGTCAGGGGTGAAAAAAAGAGACCAGAGGGCTGGGCACAGGGGTTCTAACGGAAGTTAGAGGAAAAATGCTAGAGGAAGGTCTGACTTTTCTTTTGGGGGGTTGTAAGAATGTTCTTCAAGGCCTGAGAGATAGCACAGCAGAAGGGCATTTGCTTTGCAATTGGCCAACACAGGACCGACTTTGGTTCAAATCCTGGCATCCCATATGGTCTCCCGAGTCTGCCAGGAGTGATTTCTGAGCACAGTGCCAGGAGTAACCCCTGATGACCACCCGGTGTGGCCCAAAAAACGAACAAACAAAAATGTTCTTCAGTCATGCTCAAGGGTCTGGCAGCCACTGTGACATTCAGGTCCAGTAGAACATTGCTAGGGCTACCAGAGCTAGCCTTACAGCATTTGGGGCACAGCAGTGGCAGGGATTGAACAGGGGTCATGAGTGCAGGGCTTGCTCTTTCTTTACCCCTTTGAGCTATCTCCCTGGCCTCAGGGATGCTGTGACTTTTATTTCTCTCTAATTCTTTGTAGTTATTTTGGTCACATGGTTTCTATTGTGTTAGCTTTCATGGCTTTGATGTACATAGTCCCTGTTCCTCCACCACTATTAGCATGCCTATGACCCTCCACCACTGTCCTAATGTACTTCTAGTCCATCACTTCCTGTCTCCCCACTTTCTTCTGCCTTAGGACTAAATGTCAGTTTTGCTCTTGATTGTCAAGGGTTTGCCCTCATTTGCTGTTGTGTATTCCCTTGCTTGGTTTTTGCTAAATTATCTGGGTGAGTTCTCTCTGGGCTTCCCTACTATGATATCCGAGGAAGATTCATGAGCTTATAGCCAAATGGAAGAGATACAGTTCCTGTTGTCAGCTCCCACTATGACAGAGGCTTCTGTCTCCATGAAATCCAAACCAAAGGGGTAGCAGAAGTACACAATGGAGTGCCTGGGTGATGAGGCAACAGAAAGACCGATGCAGGAAAGTGACCTGATCTATAGACAATAGACACTGGGGATGGGGAAGAGCTTTCACATATCCACTTTTTTTTTTTTGCATAGGTCAGCCATAAAGGGGTGAGTGCACACCTGCCAGCTGTCACACAGACCAGATTTCTCTAGAGAAAGTGGGATTTTGAGTCCAGAAGCTTGTTGAAGGTGGTTACTTCAAGGTCTGGCAGGAGACAGGAGAATCTCTTGAGGCTGACAAATAGCTGGCCAGCACCCAAGTTCTTTCTTCCCATTTTTCTTTATCTGCACCACAACTTTGCTCTGAGCTCACGTACTGTGGTAAAGCCAGGGCAGGTGGCACAAAAAAGTGACACCTCTGCAAGTTCCTGTTTGTGGAGACAAGCTGGGCCTTCCAGCTGATGTTCCCTACCGAATATTTTCTGGTATGGGATATAGCTATACTCATTAGTAGATATAGACTCATGTTTCATAACCTTCTTTCTCAATGCCCATCTCAAACTATGACTGCTGATGACAGAGCTGAGGTCTGATGAAAGGCACTTGGAATCAGGAAGTCCTTGTTTTTGTCCCACAGATGACTTATATGGCACCTTGAGCAAACTGTTCTGAACCTGCTCCCATGATGCTGTGCAGTATACCCAGGTTACCAGCCTACACAGTAGGTTTCTTGGTTGTAGCTGCCAGGGGTGGAGAGAGAGTCAGTAGTGAGGCATTTTAAGGTGAGGCTATTCCTGGGCTGGATCAAAGTCCAACAGCTGCATGCAGCAGAGATCACATATAGAGCTTGTGGAGACCGCCTTGAGGAGGAGCCCAGAGAACAGCTAGAGAACAGCAATGCACAGAAGGGCTTGGCTTCTGCCCAAGAGTGTCGGGAGGTGAAGATGAGGGTGCTTGACTTTAGTTCCCCCCACATGACCAACTGTCCATCCAGAAGGAAGGATACTGGGGAGAGAGATTGCAGGGCTGATTTGAGTAAAAAGATTCTATATTTTCTCAGATCACAGAGTTTGATTGTTTTGTTTTGGGAACTACCTCGGGCAGCATTTGGGGACCATTCAGTGCTTGAGGGACCATGTGTTGCTGGGGATTGACTCTTAGGCTCTTGCATGTGAAGATTGTACTCCAGATGGTTCTGAGCCACTTCCCCACTCCAAGGTAAATGACTCAACAATTATTGGAGCACTGGGGGCTGGATCGATAGCATAGCGGTAGGGTATTTGCCTTACATGTGGCAGACCCCGATGGACCTGAATTCGGACCATCCCATATGGTTCCCTGAGCCTATTTTGAGTGATTTCTGAGTGCAGAGCTAGGAGTAACTCCTGAGCACCTCCAGATGTGGCCCAAAAACAAACAAACCAAAAGAAAACAAAAAACAAAAATTATTGGTTAATGGTAAGGTTTCATGCCTTCAGTGTTCCAACCCTGTATCCTCCATTAAAATGTCTACTTCCCTCTAGTTTTGTCTCAGTCTCTCTCCTCCCACCTTGGTCAGCTCAATTCTTTTTTTTTTTTTTTTTTGAGGGGGGTGTTGAGTCACACCCAGCAGTGCTCAGGGGTTAGGCTCAGAAATCACCCCTGGCAGGCACAGGGGACCATATGGGTTGCCGGGATTTGAACCACCATCCTTCTGCATGAAAAGCAGACGCCTTACCTCCATGCCATCTCTCCGGCCCTGGTCAGCTCAATTTTTTAGACCAGTTCATAGGTTCTGTTGCCTTTGATCATTTGTTATTCCCATTATTTACTTCACTATATCCTACATATGAGTTTATTTTATATCTGCTCCTCTCCTTCCAACTAACTTCACTTAATATGACTCACTAGCAGCAGATTACATGATTTTATCTTTTCTTTCATCTGAGTAGTACCCTTTTGTGTAAATATATAACCATTTCTTTGTCCGCTCATCAGTTCTTGGACCCATATTGTTTCCAGATCTTGGCTATAGTACTGCAATGAGCAGAGTAGTGCAAATGCTTTTTTGAAATAATGTTTTGGGATTCTTAGAGTAGATGCCTACTAGTGGATTTTCTGGGTTATATGGAAGTTTAGTTCTTAGTTTCTTGAGAAATGTCTATATTATTTTCCAAAAAGAGGAGCTTCAGTTTTCTTATCAGTAGAATGAAAGTAACAATAATATGTCTGTGGTTATGATTTTAGGAAATTTTCATTTTAGGAAATATGTGACCATCTGAAATGGTCTAAACTTTTTTTTTAATCATGCCATTTTTTTTATTGGTCTAAACTTTTAAAGAGGCCATATTCTCCTCTCCCCTCCCTTCTCCTTCCTTTCCCTCTCCCCACCCCTCCCCTCTCCCACCCCTCCTCTCTCTCATCTCTTCTCCCCTCTCCTTCCCTATCTTCTCCTCTTCTCCTCCCATCTCCTCTCCTCTTTTCCACTCCCCTTCTCTCTTTTCTCCTTCCCTCCTCTTCTCTCCTTTTCCCTCTCCTCCTCTCTCACCTCTTCCCTTCCCTCTTCTCTTACCCCCTTCCCTCCCCTCCTCTCTTACTCCCTGCCCTCCTCTCCTCTCTCACCATCTCCCCATCCTCAATTATGCAAAGAAAATGCTCTACCATTGAGCTATATTCTAGAATTATCTCACACTGGGGCCGGAGAGATAGCATAATGGTAGGGTGTTTGCCTTGCAAGCAGCCTATCTAGGACAGATAGTGCTTCGTATCCCATATGGTCCCCCCATGCCTGCCAGGATTTTTGAGATCAGAGCCAGGAGTAATCCCTAAGCACAATTGGGTATAACCAAAAAACAAAAACAAAAAACAAACAAACAAAAAAGAATTCCCTCACACTGTGTGGTATTAGGATAGTTGTGAATATGTCATATATTAAATAAGTCATATATAAAAACAATGTTTACTGAAACAGATACAGTATACTGAGTCCATTCAGGTTTGTAATCACTGGCAGCAAGAACAATTTGTTCTTGATCAATCCTGTGCCAGGACCAAGGGCATCAAGGATGACTGTGGAGCATCTAAGGAGAGATGTGGCCAGGGACTGTGACAGTGATCTGTTGTATGAATATATTTGCTGTGTTTCAGTTTCCTATGCTAGAGAGAGTGCTAGGAAGGAGTTGGGCAGGCTGGAGAAAGCACAGTTCATGAAAGTTACATGTATCAGTGTGCTCACATGTTCAGTGGATGTTACCATCTCTGGGTTGAGTTCTACCTAGACACAAGAGCCAGCAGAAAAAGATAAAATCATGGGGTTCAGGGAGCTTTCACTTAGTGGTCAAAATCCATGGAAGGTAAATAAGGTGTTACATTGAGGTAAAAAAATTGGAATTGTAATAAGTTTGGGGAGAAGGAACAGAGCAAGTGTTGGGAGATGGGGGGGGCTAAGGTACTAGCCTTGCATGTAGCTGACTCTGGTTTGATCCCCAGTACCGCATATGGTCCTTTGAAAAGCAGTTCCTTTTCACCACATCCCCCCTACACAGATTGTTACCAGTATTTTTGATATGTGCTATCCTCACTAGTGTAAGATGATATATCATTGTCATCTTGATTTGGAGTTCCATAATAAAATTTTCAAACTTTTTCATTTGCCTGTTGGCCATCTCTTGGTCTTCCTCAGAGAGATGTATACTTATTTTCCTTCCCATTTTTGGATGGTTTTTTTAGATTTTGTAGGGTTAATCTTTGTGAGTACTTTGTATATCCGATATATCAACCTTTTATCTGATGTATGCAAATATTTTCTCACACTGAGTTGTCTTAGTTTTAGCCTATATTTCTTTTGCCATATAGAAACCTTTTAGTTTGATGTAGTCCCATTTGTTCAGAGTTGATTCTGTAACCTTTGCTATTGGCATCATATCATTGAGGACTCATTTGAGGTCTAGATGTTGGAGCATTATGCCTGTTTTCCTCAATGTACTTTATAAGTTCAGATCTGAACTCAAGGGTCTTTGATTCACTTTAAATTGACTTTTGTGTAAGGTATGAGATATGGATCCAGCTTTAATTTCTTACATGTGGTTATCAAATTGCCACAACACCATTTATTGAAGAGGCTGTCTTTATTCCATTTCATGTTCTTGTGTTCTTGGTTCCTTTGTAAAAATAAGTTGATCATATCCTTGTGATTTTGTCACTGCATATTCTATTCTGACCCACTGATCCCGAAGTTTGTCATTCTAATACCATGCTGCTTTGATCACTATGGCTTTGTAGTATAAATTCAAGTTAGGAAATAAGATGTCTTCCAGTTTCTTGTTTTTAGTATGGTTTGGGCTATACAGGATACTTTGTAATTTCATACAAAATTTATAATGATTGTTCTAAAACCTTGAAGAATATTTTGATAGGGATTGCTTTGAATCTATATAGTTTTTTAGGTTAGATGGTCATTTTGATAATACTGATTCTACCGATCCATGAGCATGGAATGTTGTTTTTCTATTTCCTTAGTTCTTCTTTAATTTCTTTCTTTCTTTCTTTCTTTTTTTTTTGATTTTTGGGTCACACTTGTTTGACGCTCAGGGGTTACTCCTGGCTATGTTCTCAGAAATTGCCCCTGGCTTGGAGGAACCATATGGGACGCTGGGGGATTGAACTGCGGTCCTTTTTTAATTTCTTTAGTAATTTAAAGTTTGTGTTATAGGTCTCTCACTTCTTTTTTAAGTTGATTCCTATGATGCTTGATAGTTTTTGACACTATTCTTAAAATTTTTTTATTTAAAGAAAAGGTATCACATAGTTGACATACTGATCATAATACATTTGTTTCAAGATAAATTATTGAGAAAAATATAAAGAAAAACTAAAAAATAAAATGGGAGAGAAGAAAAAAGAAAGAAGAGAAAGCTCAGTAATAAATATATTTGTGGAAATTATTGTATCTCCAATAAAGTCATTAATACAATAGCTGAAGATTTAGTAAGCACTCTTTTTTTTAAAAGATAAGAGATAATATATACAATAAAATGGTGTGTGTATATAGCAGTTGTTATTTGCATAGGCAAGCAAAATTTTGGGGAAATAGAAAGGAAAACCTTTGGCCTAAAAACAGGGATATCGGGGCCAGAGAGATAGCATGGTGGTAAGGCATTTGCCTTTCATGCAGAAGGTCATCAGTTTGAATCCCAGCATCCCATATGGTCTCCCAAACCTGCCAGGAGCGATTTCTGGGCGTGGAGCCATGAATAACCCCTGAGCACTGCCAGGTGTGACCAAAAACAAACAAACAAACAAAAAAAAAAACCAGGGATATCTTACCAATGAAGTGTTTTGTCATAAGAACAACTACAGGCTCTAGGCATACTAAGTTGTCTAACCCCAAAGTCTTTCTCTGTGGTCCTAGTAAAAGCTCTTCACAGCCACAGTTGTTGCTGTCAGGTTTCTGTAGTTAGAGATCCTGGGTTCTGTAAAGATCCTATGTTGAACTCAGGGTGACACAGAGCAGTCTCCTGTTTCATCTCACCCTTAGGTGGCAATGCAGAGAACCCTGCCCTGAAAAGATTGTTACTGTTACCAAGTCATCAGGGTGTCATATGAACCCACCCTGGAATAAGTCAATGCCAGAGCAGCAGTAGGGTCTTCCCTGATAGAAGTTCCATTCCTGGGGCCAGAGTGGTGGTGCAAGCAGTAGGGTGTTTGTTTGCCTTGTATGCGATAGCCTATGTTGGGCCGTGATTTGATCTCCCGGCGTCCCATATTGTCCCACAATCCAGGAGCAATTTCTGAGTTGCATGGCCAGGAATAACCCCTAGGCATCACTGGGTGTGGCTCAAAAACCAAAAAAAGAAGTTTGATTCCTGATGCTGATATAGAAAACGGTGCTGTTTCCATAGATGGGGTTCCAAGGTTCAGGGGTGAATGGTCAATGTTCTATCTTCTGAAGCCTAAACCAAATCACTATGACAAGTGTTCAGGGTGTAAGGCCCCATTGCAATATAAAATTTATGTGTTCCTAGCTATTAGATAATAACTTGTTTTCACATGTAAGATTTCCCCGTTTTAATGTGCTTATGCAAAAAGGAGCAATGCCACATGGTACTACTGGTGCATATAGGGGTAAAACAAAAATAACAAGCTAAAAATCCATATAACCTGGTTCTACCATGAACTCAGAACACTAGAGAAACTTATCTACTAGAATATCCTACTAAATGGAACCCCCAAAATGGGAGAAATTGCCTCTACGTAAGAAGATAGACAGTAAGGGTTATACCTATTAAGGAAATATATCTAAAGAAATATTCAAAAGAAATATATATGTCCCCTTTAAGTCTTTTGAAATAGTCTGGGTGGTTGGTGGATAAATTCCAGAGCACAGCTTCAACTTTGTGATTTGGTCTTATGATGTTTAAAAAATGGCTCCCAGCAATCACATACCAGGAAGTGTCCTTGAGCTGCTGGAGGCTTCTCAGAAACTATATCTGGTAGCAAGCAACAGTCCACAGTGAAGGGAGGTGAGAAAAAAAGGGCCTCCAAGAGCAAATCAGCAGCAACAGTAGTGGCAGCTACTTCTCAGGCTAAGAATCTATATTTTCACTTTGGGAGGTAGTTGGCAGCTGACTGT
>PVKC010017165.1:0-20353 GCA_004027635.1 Crocidura indochinensis
CAAAAAAAAAAATATATATATATATATCACGAGCAGGTTCTTCCAGCCCTCATCTGTTTTGAGGGCCGGAGAGATAGCATGGAGGTAAAGCGTTTGCCTTGCATGCAGAAAGATGGTGGTTCGTATCTCGGCATCCCATATGGTCCCACGACCTGCCAGGAGCAATTTCTGAGTAGAGTCAAGAGTTATCCCTGAGCACTGCCAGGGACCCAAAAAACAAAACAAAACAAAACAACAAAAAACGCTGGAATGGACCAAATAGAGCAGCTAGCACACGTGTGCCTGACCTGTATTTTCTTTCCCTGCTCCACATGGACTCTCCCCTCTCCTCTGCCCCTCCCCCCCAGTGGCATTACATCCTCAAATCCTTGCACTGAATCATTGATACAATTAGTAGAGAATCACTGGTGGGATCCATGGACTCTCAGGAGCACTTCTTGGTAGTAGCCCCACCCTCCAGCCTTTCAGTTGCAAGAATATTGGGATTTATATTCTCCATGTAAATCCCAAACCCCAAAATATCTATATTTTAGAAAAGGGAATTATAAAATTATAAAAAAAAAAGACCAAACTCAACAGTAAAAGCTAACTTCACCAGTAGTGAGACCATCGGTATGTGTTAATGAGATCTGGCCAGTGGAGCCCAGTGCTGGGCTTTTCTTTGGGCATTTCTACCCAAGCACATTAACTAAAAACTATTAATAATGAAACATTAAACAGCACTCCAAAATGAGTGAGAAGCTACAAGGTGCTCTTTGATATTAAACTTATCATAAAGGAAGAACCAAGAAAACTTCTAAACTAAAGGATACTTTTTACAACTGGGTACACATGAAACCTGTTCTTTAATTGCTGGGAAAACTAGAATAGTCTCTGGGTGTAAAGTATGCATCATTCCAACTACAGTATTTTAAGAAACATTAAAACCTTACCTCCATCATCAAAAAGCCACCAGACATCAATAGTATTCTTTCCTTGCTTTTTCTGAAATTGTGTACTAGCTTCAAGAAGCTTTTGGTCAGCTACATTTAAAGGCATAGCAGGGCCTTTAGATTCTGAAGAATTAAGCAGAAAAATTAATGTAAGTAAGGATGGTTTTTTCAATGTCCTTTTCGCTTAATTTTAATTCCTACATAAAGTTGTTGATGATATTTATCATGGTCTTTCAGCTGTTTATAACTTAAATGCAGTTTTTAAAGGATACAGGATATCTTTATAGTACCTAGGTACATCTAAATTATCTTGCCCCTCCCCAGCATTCTAAAGAAAATAGTAATAAATTGATAGGTTTATAATAGCAGTGTACATTAACAGAGCATAAAAGGACTTGCTCATGAGCATATTTAATTTTATAATCTGTTTTTTCAATAACAAAGGTTAAACCTTTTATCAATGAAACATTTCTAATATAAAAGACATAAGGAAATGGAAGACACAAAACAATCTCACAATTAGCACAGTGAAGAAACAGTCTAAGGAAAACTGCCTTGTATTTTCCTAATATTTGTACCAATATTTGACAGTCAATTAATTATAATGACTTATAATCACCGCATCTTTCTCTGAATCACAGAAAGATGGAGGAACTCCTTGGAGGTGCACCTATCTATGCAAGAGTATAATGCCACAGGAGTTCCCTTCTATGATCTCGAGAATTTAAAAAATAATAATAATAATAAAGGAAAGAAAATGTAAAAAAAAAAAAAGAAAGAAAGAAAATTAAACAAAAAGCACTGGCTCTGAGAGCAAGCAAATGACTGTTATGAAACTCCTACATCAACTGTTAAAAGCAGAAATCCAAAGGAGGAAATCTGATTACTTTTGTAAAACATCTATCATTCACTGTTCATGCTGCAGTGATGTACGCAAACATGACGAATGACTTTGCATGATGAAATAATATGGCTACCAAACCATACTGCTCCATAACTCTCACCTCTATCTCCTTCTCATAAAATTCATGTATGTTGACATGACTGTGTATCTCCCAAACGCAGCAGGACTGTGAGAAATATTGTGATTTTTGAAAAATACATTAGTATCAAAATTATGGATGTGACTTAGTACAACTGATGGTAAAGAATGCAAGTGACACTGTAAATAAACCCATTTTGGTGTGTCCTTACCATCTAAACCATGCAGTTTAAACTAAAAAAAAAAAATACTGATTTTCAGGGTCTGAATATTTATAATGCTATAAAGATTTAAAAGAATGTCACTAATATAACTTTTCCCTATCAATTTAACTCTTTAGTTGGACTAATAATTTTTTGATCTGCATTTGAAAAGAACTGTAATATCACCTCACCATGGAAATAAAAACTAAAGAAAGAAAATAAGAAGATTGGAATTAGAGTTAACAGTATGAAAAGAAGGATTAAAATAAAATGATGAAAAATGCCTGCCTTTTTTCAACAGTGGTTGAGTTGGAGTCTTGCCATCCTCTTCCTCATCTAGATTATGTTTAAAAAACACAAAATATAAGTTAATTGCCTTTATAGAAATAAGATACTAAAAATGTAAATAGAGTACATTCATCAACAAATCATAGTAGAAGCAACAGTCTAAAAATAAACAAGACTGAAGGCTCATATTTTCTAGTGAGTGTTCATAATTTTAAAAAGCAAACACTTTTTATTCCTGTAAAACTGACCAAAAAAACAAAAACCACCAAAACTTAAATCAGATTTGAAATCCATTGAAAAAAGTTGAAATACTACTGCTCAGAGTAGAAACATGATTTAAAAAAAATTTTTTTTTTTGGTTTTTGGGCAACACCCGGCGGTGCTCAGGGGTTACTCCTGGCTATCTGCTCAGAAATAGCTCCTGGCAGGCACGGGAGACCATATGGGACACCGGGATTCCAACCAACCACCTTTGGTCCTTGATCGGCTGTTTGCAAGGCAAACGCCGCTGTGCTATCTCTCCGGGCCCTGATTAAAATTTTTTGATGTTGCAGATAATACATCACTAATATTTGATAGATTGTTGATAATTATAAATATCAATCATTGTTTGAAACATTTAGGCATTTTGTTAGTCTTTTGAGTTTATATAAAATGCTGGGACATGAGTGTGTGTGGTATTTTTAAAGTTGTTATTACATTTATAGGTATAAGCATAACCTATATATGCTTATCTATTCATTTAAATCTTCTATAAATATTTCTTCGGAATGACCAGCTTTCCTAATCTTATTTTCTTCTTAATATACATGATTTATTTACTTAAGGAAGGAGTATATAACATTGGGTTCTAGAGTCAGACTCCCAGCATTCCTCATTTGTTAAAAAACAATACCTACCTCTTAGATTGTTGAACTGCAAGCATTAATGAATGCATTTAGCTAAGAGTAACAAGGTGATTTTTTTGTTCCCTGCACATTGTGTATACCTCAATATTCAAGACAGACATACCAACTGTCTATGGCTAAAAAGAACTTCACCAAATTGTTTCTAATTCTGAATTGCTTTTAGAATTGCATAAACTTTTCTAATGTCTCTACACTAATTTTAAATTCTAACTTTATGATTGTTGTAGAACAATAGACATGTATTAAATTTAATTCTGAGTATTAAATATTAGTGTTCTTATAATATAGTTATAGATCTATTTGATAAAAATATAGCTATGGACTTCTGTATTTCTTTAAAGAACTCAAAAAATGCCAAGGAAATTTTAATGCTTCAAATTTATTTAACTAAGTTTAAGATATTTATGTATATATAATATAGAGGGGGACATGTGTGTCCATACCCAGCACTGCTTAACAGATATTCCTGGCAGGCTCAGGGAATGATATGGATGCTGGGGATTGAACCTGAGTCAGCTGCATACAAGGCAAGCACCCTCGTCACTATTGCTCTAGCCAAAGGTATTTATATTTAAAAGAGCAGAAAAAGACAAAACTGTAAAACACATGAGCAGATACATCTGCTAATAGTGGGAGGCACAGAGTAGATGCTTAATAAGTATTATTTGTTCCCTTTCTGATTACTGATTACTAATAGATCCTGAAAGTACCTATTTTAGGCAAGAAATGGACAAATTAAAAGGAGAAATAAGAGAATGTATATCATGAACTAAAAACAAATGCAGAAACATAATTATCAATTATGTTATCAATCAGCTTACACATGCTTTGAGATGAGACCATGTTTAATTGCCAGCAAAGAACTGAAAGGAACAATGGGTCAAACTAAACTCCAACCCACCAGGCAAAAAACAAAAACAAAAACAAACAAACAAACAAACAAAAAACACAGAAGCGTGAAATTAAAAGTAATACAAATGCTTCTAAATTATCTAGAAGAGATGTCATAGAGGTAGAAATCGCTCGGTTATCAATTTCAGAAAAAAATGGCAAATCACAGGAATCAGAAGTATGATATGGTTTGATGATTTACAGTGCAGATTTTTTTCCTTGTTGCATGTTAGCTGAGAATAGGACAGATGGAGATACTAGACTGAACAGAGATAGGAGAGTGAGGGTGGGAGAAATAAGATTTGGAAGTCACCCCTTCATTCTCAATTATATGACACAGATTTGTAGGTGAAATAGGTATTGAGGTCTGGAAGTTACTATGGCTTAAATCACAGGAGTCACCAGGGATCTTAGAACTGTACCTATGACCCAATAGTTCAGGCAGCCAAATACAAAGAGCTTATTTCTTCAGATACTAAATCAAGGAATAAAACTGTACTAGATTTTTTAATTACATTATTTTACCTAAAGAATTCCACATGCAGTCAACAAAAGTTGACCAAGCATATAAATAAAACACATGGCATTTAAATATCTAGGTTTGGAAAAATTATGTAAATTCTCATAAACCTCACTCCTTAAAGTGATATGATACAATTATTCTAGATTATCATGTTTCTTTCCAAGTTCAGGTTTAATCTATGTGTTCTACAAGCTAGTATACTCTTACCTAATTGTTCTATAAATTCCTGAAAGACATATATTTTGCCTGAGCAATCCAAATTGAATAGAAGTTAACAATAAACTATTTTATAAGACATATGATACTATAAAAGCAATTTCTACTTAAATAAAATTTCTTTTTCAAACAAAAGTTACCTTTATGTGAAACAATATTTTCACCAGATGGCTTAGAAGTATCTAAATCTGATTTTTTACTATACTCCATGCTTAGCACCACATCTTTGACACCAGGAGATTTCTCTTGTGATGAAAGTAATTCTTCTGCAATATATAAAAGTATTCAAATATTTCCTGAATCTTATGTTAACTATTAAAGCATCATGGTTTAATAAATTAAGTAATAATTTTAACAAAAAAGTTAATGAAATAATTATCATGATTTAAATAAATAAGCTATCAGATTTTCATAATAATTTGATCTGTAACTAAAAGGTAGGTGCTAGAATCAATAAACTAGTGGTTTCAAAAGATTTATGGAAACAAATTTCATTAGTCAAAATATGATTTACAAAACATCTACTCTAAAGTTATAAAAAATGATTAATATGTAAGATGATGATAAACTACACTGGAAATGTGTGATTGTGACTCAAGAACTAAAACCAGAAGGGGCCAGAGCAATAATGTATTATTAGGGTGGTTACTTTTCATCAGCTGACAAGATTTTGATCCCTGGCATAGCACTTGGTCCCCAGAGCACCACAGCTCCTTCTACAACATAAAAGTCTAAGTACCATTTCTTAAAAATAAATTCCTCCTTCATTTTCTATCATTGTGAATTTATAAATATGTACCTTTCATATCAAAAACACTTGTCATAAAGACAAATATAAATCTATCTAAAGGCCACAGCATTAGGGTTATGTGCCTTGCACATAACCAACTTAGGTTCAATTTCTGTCACCCCATGTGGTCCAGTGCAATAATTGGGCAGCCGTGGGGGTGGGGGGGTTACTTCTGAAAAGAGTTGGTAGGCAAAATAAACCTGGAAGTATATGTTCTAGAACAATTATTCTCCAGCTTTATCCAACTGTGGCTTGCTTTGACCTATTTTCCTTACTGTGTCCCCATATTTACACCTGTGTCATTCTTGAGGTCCACAGGGACCATGAGTCTGATTGAGAAACACAGCTTTTGAGTAAGAAAATACATTTTCACAAACATTTTGCATTACAGGGATCAAGACCTCAAAACATTCTTTCAAAGGTATGTTGATCCCCTTAAAATAGTGAGTGGGAGGATTAAAATGTAACAAAAGTTCATAATATTTCTCTCAGTTACAGAGGCTTAGTTAATTTTAATGATTTGGTTATTTGCTATGAGTATACGTTCATATCTATTTAAAATATTAGGAATTATTTGAATATTTGATTTTATACCATTTCTGAAAGTTAACAAAACAGTGAATTTATCATAATAAGTTTTTTTAAAGAGTTAGACTGAGTGTACAAGTGGTACATGCTAGGCACTAAATCCAGGTTCGAGTCCCAGCAACACATGGTTCCCTGAGCATCACAAATATAGCTCTGGAGGCACCATCAAGACCATGCAATGAACCACTAGCTTAGTTAGCTGACAGGACTTTTTCTAAAATACTTTTAAAATTTATTTTGAAATGAGAAAGTTATATATTCCTTAAAGCTAGATAGTTAGATAGCAGAATTTTCCCTGTATGGTAGAGCAAGGTGTGATTCTCAGCACAGCCAATGTGCCTTCAAACTAAAAATGTATACAATGAAAACACAAAATTTAGTTATTTTATTCTTAATATGCCATTGTATGAAGCATTATTTTGTTTGTTTGTTTTTGGGTCATTCCTGGCAGTGCTCAGGGATTACTCCTGGCTCTGTGCTCAAAATCGCCTGCCCAGGGGACCATATGGGATGCTGGGATTTGTCCTGGATCGGCTGCATGCAAAGCAAACACCCTACTGCTGTGCTAACTCTCTGACACTGAAGCATTATTTTTACAAATATGTTCCTTACACTTTTTTCTTCAAGATTATTCTTCATGTACTTTAAAAAAATTGTTATGAAGAATGTTATTTTTCTTACACCTGTGGTCTGGACTATTTTATTTCCTCAATAAAGAATCACTAAACTTAAACCTAGACTAGTATAAAGATGAAACAAGCTGATAAAATCAATTAGGTCTTATCTTCAAATGCTATGTATGGACGTGACAATAGATGCTAAATTAAAACTTAGATATATCTTTGAGAAATAAAAACTTACCTTGCCCTTGAAGATGAGATATATCCAGACCTTCTTTTAGGCGAATAACCACTACTCCAAACTGTATGTCAAAGGCATCACTTTAAAGGAAAAAATATATCAGAATATCAAAAACGTCTGTATGTGACCTCCTCTATAAAATGAAGGCAATATTAGATGATCTTTATAATTACTTCTGGCATTAAAAAATGCTAGCTTTGGGGCCGGGCGGTGGCGCTGGAGGTAAGGTGCCTGCCTTGCCTGCGCTAGCCTAGGACGAACCGAGGTTCGATCCCCTAGTGTCCCATATGGTCCCCCAAGCCAGGAGCGACTTCTGAGCGCATAGCCAGGAGTAACTCCTGAGCGTCACCGGGTGTGGCCCAAAAACCAAAAAAAAAAAAAAAAAAAAAAAAAAAAAGCTAGCTTTTAAAAAAGGAAAAAAATGCTACCTTTTCTTTATATGCTTAAAAAACATTAATTTCAAATACTATACATTTCCTTCCCTTTTATAAGCTAGAAACTACTTAAAAGTAGGATCTTTAACAGGACAAGCCCCCAGTTATATGGTCAATTAATCTTTGACAATGGAGCCAAGTAATTGAAATAGAATAAAGACATTCTCTTCAATAAATGGTACTGGAATAATTGGAAACTACATGTAAGAAATTAAATATTGAACTGTATTTCACACCTTACACAAAGTCAATTCAAAGTGGACTAAAATCCTTGAAATTAGACCCAAATTCATGAAAACATAGGCACAACACTCCAAAACTTGGTCCTCAAAGAAGTCTTCAATGATAGGATGCCAATAGCAAGGAGAATCTAATATAAGTGGGCCTAGTTAAAACTAAAAAGTTTCTGTAGAGCAAAAGAAACACAGGTTAAAATTAAAAGACTGAGTGTGAGAGCAATTTTGCTACAACACATCAGATAAAGGTTTGATATCTAGGATATACAAAGTACTCACAAAGGTTAACTCCACAAAACCTCAAATCCTCATCAAAAAAATAGGAAGATGAAATGAAGAGATAATTCTCTGAGGAAGACCAAACGATGGACACAAGCATAGAAAAAAATCATCACTTATGATAATCCAAATCAAGACAACAATGAGATATCTTACATCAGTGAGGATGGCACAGATCAAAAATACTGGGAACAATTTGTTTTGACAGGGATGTATGAGAAAGGAACTCTCATTCACTGCTGGAAGAAATGCTGTTTGGCCTAACCCCTATGGAAAATAATATGGAGTGTTCTCTGTAAACTCAAAATTGAGCTACCTTAAGTCCCAGCAATCCCTCATTTAGGGATCTTTCCCTGGACAGAAAAACATCCATCCAAAAGGATATATACACACCACTATTCACTGCAGCACTCAGTACAATAGCTATGATTTAGAATCAACTTAGATGCCCAATAACAGAAGATATTATGTTAAATAAAATAAGCCAGAAGAAGGATAAATACAGAATATTATTGTTAGTGGTAGAATATGTGGTAAAATAACTGCATGAAGAAATGCAATGATCTAAATGGGAGTTGTCTTGAACATCCTTGGTCCCAGAGTATAGCAAGGAGAAGGAAAGAAACTGAGTGAAGAAGAAACACAAATATGAAAGGATGGGGGCCAGAGGCCAATCGTCTCAGATGTATTGGTGTTAAAAAAGGATAAAACTAAATATCCAAGCTAAAGTTAACAACAATGAAAGCAAGAGACCCAAACTTTAACAATCTAAACTTAAAACAGGCAGGCTGGGTGTTGGGGGATGGGGGGTTGGTGGTAGAGGATGCATTCTGGGAACACTGGCAGGGGAGGCTGACACTGGTGGTCAGATTTGCTCTGATATACTGTATTTCTGCAACCCAACTATGAAGAACTTTGTAAATCAGAACTGTTGCAGTAAGTCAACCTGGATCAAAGTGGTCTATGTGTGTTGCCAGCATGTGTATGCATATATGTTGCCTGCATCTCTCTTTGAGATGTGTGTACTTTCATACGTTAACTCTCAGACATGTACTGGGATTCTCTCTCTCAGCCTTAGGAGAAGTCTGAGCTCTCCTGTGATTGAGTTTCTCTCTTCCTTATCCTCCCTTATTCAGTACCTCTGAATAAAACATAATTTTACTGTAAAAATAAAAGTAGAATCTTTATTGAATTGACTATCTAAAGAAGCTATCGTAACTGTACTATTCTCTAATTAAAATGAACAACTTACAGAAAACTTAATTTAGGTTTAACCCCTTAAACTCAAGAAGTACATAAAAATAGATTCTACTGAAAATGAATCAATGATAGAGCTTTCTTTTTCTTTTTGGTGATGAATTGAACCAAGAACCTCACACATGTACAGGCAGGTGCTCTATCACTGATTAGTCATAACACCAGCAAATAATAGCTAGTAAATGATTATTTCTGAAAAATAGAAAATTTTAAACACATTTCTAACTTTCACAAACCAATTTATTAAAAGTAGTCCAAAGATTTTATATGAATTTGTTGATGAGTCCATGTGTTTTTAATTTTTAAACAAAATGGAAACACTGTATATGTTCTATAGAAAAATCGTCAAGCATGATCTTAATAATTTTGGAATTAAGTAATTCTAGAAATTTTATAGACCATAAATCATGTTTCTATAATAATTTTAAATGATAAAACTCCAGGTTGGTCTGTGGATCAAAATTTGCTTTTGGTTTTGATTATAGAAAAATCAAATTTCTTTTTTTTTAAATGTATTTTTTAGGGGCCCGGGAGATAGCATGGAGGTAAGACGTTTGCCTTTCATGCAAAAGGTCATCGGTTCGAATCCCGGTGCCCCATATGGTCCCCCGTGCCTGCCAGGAGCAATTTCTGAGCATGGAGCCAGGAGTAACCCCTGAACACTGCCGGGTGTGACCCAAAAACCAAAAAATATATATATATTTTTTTTATTTAAGTAACATGATCATATTTGGGTTACAGTCATAATAAAAGAATTCATAGCATATTATGATATCAGCTTTATGTAAAAATGGAAAGGCATTTATAAGCCTAAGGAAAATCATAAATATTAATGTTTAAATTAATAAATTAAAGTACATATTTAAGGTATAGTAAGTCATTTTTAAGTTCTGAATCTTAGGAAGACCATTTTGGCCTATTTATAGGATAAATTAGCTATGGTTAAGAGAGTAAAGAAATTAATAAGCACATTAACTGTGATCAGTTGAATGTTGGAAGGCGAGTTAAAATCAGTCTCCTTGGGACTGATTTACTGATAATACAGCAGGGAGGATGCTTGCCTTGCAAATCTAAACAACAATGAGATCATCTCATATCATAGAGAACTGACACAAATTAAAAAAAAAAATAAAACAAGAACAACCAATGCTGACACAATTGCAGAGAAAAGGATTGTAGACTGGTGTAACCTTTTTTGGAAAATAAAAGATGTCCCTCAAAAGATAGAAATTGAGCTTTGATTCTATTCAGCAATACTATTCCTGGAAATATATACTAAGGAGCCTAACCAAAATGCAGAAAAACCCTCTGCACTCCTGTGTTCACTGCAGCACTATTCACAATAGTGAGAATCTGAAAACAACTCAAGTGCCCAAGAATAGATGAGTGGATGAAGAAACTATAGTATAACTGTTAGGAACAATAAAGTTGTGAAATTTTCTTAAGACAAAAGAGTATCATGTTGAATAAAATGAATCAGAGGGTTGAGGCTAGAGCAATAGTACAATGGGTAGGACATTTGCCTTGCATCCCATATGGTCTCTTGAGTCAGGAGTAATTTCTGAGTACAGAGCCAGGAGTATCCCCTGAGCGCCACCAAGTGTGGCCCAGAAACCAAAATAAATAAGCAAAAAACTTGAGGGAAACAGACCAGAGACAATAAAAATGGGGGAGGGGGGTGACTCGTTAGGACAGAGAATTTGATTTTTTTGTGACATGACTTAAGATATAATTTTTTTTTTTTTTAAAATATGGAACGCTTCACGAATTTGCGTGTCATCCTTGCGCAGGGGCCATGCTAATCTTCTCTGTATCGTTCCAATTTTAGTATATGTGCTGCCGAAGCGAGCACATTAAGATATAATTTTTTATGACTATGACAATAGTTAGAAATGATCCTCATGGACAAAAACTGGGTGTTGAAAGGAGGTATGGTGATATGTATGATATCCTTTCAGTAGTAGTATTGCAAACCACAGTGCCTAAAAGGAAAGAAAGGAGGGGGTAAAAAGGAGAGAGAAAAGTATCTGCCATAGAGGCAAGTTGGGAGTTGGGGAAAGCCTGAGAAAAGCTAGAAATCTGTGGCCAGAAAGACACTGGTGAAGGGATGGAATGAAGTGCAGGGTGGGGGGAGGAAAGGGGGTAAAGAGATCAAAGAGAAACTTTTGTCCCTAGATTATTGATTTAGAACACATTAAGAGCTGGCAAGAAGGGGGCCAGGCCGGGCAGTGGCGCTGGAGGTAAGGTGCCTGCCTTACCGCGCTAGCCTTGGACAGACCGCGGTTAGATCCCCCGTGCCCCATATGGTCCCCCCAGGCCAGGGGGGACCTCTGAGCGCATAGCCAGGAGTAACCCCTGAGCGTCACTGGGTGTGGCCCAAAAACCAAAAAAAAAAAGAGCTGGCAAGATGCTATGATCCTAATGTCTTTGTTTAGTCCTACAATGAATTCAAAACTAATACAGACTTTTAAAATGAATTTTAAAAACCAAGTAAGTTATAAACTTGAAAAATACTTACTGAAATAAGTTTATATACACATCCACATCCCTCATATCTGCTTGCTTCCAATCTTTCTTAAATCCAAGAACAAGTGTATTTGGTTTCATACGGCCAAGACCAGCAGCCTAAATAAGATAAAGGAAAAATACAATTTTAAATATGCAGTAGTATACATATTAAATATGCAGTATATACACATTATACAATCTCTAAGCATTTTAAAATCATGTACCTTTAACAAAAAACATCCTGATCACTCACTGCCAACATATTTATGAACTACATATACAACTATCACCTACTGTAATTAAAAAATAGATGAAAAATCAAACACCTGAAAAGGCATAACATAACACTTTCATACTTCTAAAATGAATCAAAATGTTCATGTTTTAGTAAATGACAGTATAATCATTTATAAAAATTGCTATCATACAGCAGCATTCTTTTATATACGTTGTTAATAGCCATTAAAACCTAAATTGAGGGTCAAAGATGGTACAAGGTGCAGACAGGAAATTCTCGAATACTCCTGGCACTATATGGTCCCACTAGCCATCTTTTTACACAATCCTGGAGATTGCCAAGCACTGCTGGAGTTGGTAGAGTAATTCCTGGCATTACAGAGCATGAACAGTATTGCATCCTCAGGCCCTTGTACTAAAACTTTGTGGAAAGTAACTGGGTGGCCTCCCAAATAAGTATATAAAACCTAAATAATAAAAGTACTTAGTTTAGGGGCCGGGCGGTGGCGCTGAAGGTAAGGTGCCTGCCTTGCCTGCGTTGACCTAGGACGGTCCGCGGTTCGATTCCCCGGTTCCCCATATGGTTCCCCGTGCCTGCCAGGAGCGACTTCTGAGTGAATAGCCAGGAGTAACCCCTGAGCGTCACTGGGTGTGGCCCAAAAACCAAAATCCAAAAAAAAAAAAAAAGTACTTAGTTGCAGTTCTAAATTACAACACTAAACTTTTCATTTTTTGCAATCAAAGAATCTACTAAAATTAGGATAATTTCTTCTTCAAGTTCTCAATTTTTCTTACACCCAGAAAAATTAATGAGTAGTGGTCACAAAACAAAAATATTTTAACAACATTCTATATGCATTCTGCTGTATTCTGCTTTCAACTTTATTTCTACAGACTGATTGAATAAAGAAAATACAAAACCATCCAAAAACACTCCAAACACTTCCAGATATGTTAATTAGAGGTATTCTGGTGAACACTACACAATATGTATAAATACTAAGTCATTCTGTATTATTCACATTACCTTAAATTAATATCTCCATTACAAAAATCGCTTATGCCCCCCCAAATTCACATGTATTTCATCCTGAAATCCTATGAAGAGTGTAATCAAAATAGCTACTTAATCAGAAGTACTTTCAGTTTTCAAACAACCTGTGTTTTAAAAAAAATAGAAGTATAGAAGTGAATAAATGGGAATATTTTAGGAAAAAACAACAATTCTCATCATCAAATATTACGTTATTTTTACAGTCCCTTTAGCTCACAACTTTTAAAAATTTGAATCTAATAAAGGCATTTGAGAAAGACTTTGTGTTAAAATGAAGAGGGAAACCTAGAATGGAAAAAATTGTAAAGCTAACACACAAAAATATTGTCACTGAAAGGCATAATTTACCTGCATCAAAAACTGTGCACCTTCTCGCAAGTCATCTGCATGTACAGGGGCATAAAAACCTTTCATTTTGTTCTTAATAAGCCATCGTTGATACTTGGCTTGATCAATGGACATTTCTTTCATGGCTTGTCGTCGAGGGCCCTTTAGTGTAAATATAATAACATTTTAAATTGTAAGGTTATCTAATGCATATACACATACACACAAATAACTCCATTGTACTGGGCTAGACACACACACACACAAATAAATAAATAATTCCATTGTACTGGGCTACACAGTACAGAAAAGTAATATACTTCACTCATCTCCTTCAGGGGATGGCCCCTGGCTGGCCAGGCTGGGGAATCTTGTTGGCAGACAGATTAAAGTGTTAAAAACTTTATTCCAGTTGTGTGGTTTGTCTTTCTACTCTGGAACCCTACACTAGTTATAAATGTATGAACAAAGAATAAGAAAGTCCTTGATAAATGTGGAAATGAGTGACAAGATTCCTTCCACCTGGTAAATATGTCACAGTGTTTTCATCAGGTTTCATCAGTGTTTTCATAGTGTTTTGCTGCCCATGATCTAATGATGGAGTGGAGAGTTTTGTGAAAAGTTCAGTGTGCGTGTCTTCTCAATCTGAATTTTCTCCCTGTTCCTTTTCACCTTTATGTTAAATGATATATAACCCTCTAAATGGATTATCAGCCATAAAAATAAGGGCAAAATGTGTCTCTGGGAAATTTTATAAAAAGTCTCATAAAATAAAGAAATCAGTATGTTTAAGTTCCCCCACCCCACCCAAAAAAGTAATACACTTGACCTCCATTGGAATGCCTGAACTGCATGGTCCCTTGAGCACCACCTGGGGTCACTTTTGAGCAGAGATCCAGGATAGTCTGATCACTGCATGATGTGCCACATACCCCCAAATAAAATAAAATATGGTTCCATCTTTTGTAGGTAAGACTTTGGTGGTGGGAATGTTGCACTGGTGAAGGGGATGTTCTTTACATGACTGAAACCTAATCACAATCATGTATGTAATCAAGATGTTTAAATAAAGAAAAATATTAAAAAAGAATATATAATACTTCATTTTTTCTGTTCATAAGAAACTTCTTTTGTAATTTTATTTATTGATGATCGACTGGTTTGGGGGCCACACCCAGCGCTGCTCAGGGGTTACTCCTGGCTCTGCACTCAGAAATCACCCAACAGGCTGGGGGAGCACATGGGATGATGGGAATCAGATTGAGTCCCTCCCAGGTTGGCCTCATGCAAGGCAAACACCCCATTGCTGTGCTAATCTCTCCAGTCCCTCACAGAAAACTTTTTGAAAATTAGTTTCCATTGAAACTTATTTAGAAAAATGTGGAGAAAAAGGAAGTAGTGTGCTTTTGAGAACACATACGAGATTAAAGAGCAAAGCTTCAGGCAACAGAATTCTTTCCAATATCTCAGCTTATAAAAGATTTGATGGAATAGCTGTGGCACAAGAAGGTCATGAAAGTAAGAAAAAAAAAAGAGTAAAAATAAATATCTTTAATACTAATTACATGAGGGAAATCAGAAATTACTGAAAAAATTGAAACACGATTACAGAGACAAAATGTTTTCCAAATTTAGGGGTCAGAGGTCAGCAAGTAAAGAACTTAACTCTCACGCAGCTATCTTGTTTCATTCTCTGGCATTCCATATAGTTCTCGAGCCTGCTAGGCTGCTCTGAGAACAATGCCAACAGTAATCCCTGAGCATTGCCGTGTGCGGCACAAAAATAAAAATTAAATAAAAAAACTTCCAGATGTATTTTGGTTTTAATGCCATTGAAAATCAAAGTTGGCTGTAATATATAATTTTTTGTTTGCAGGCAAACATAAAATCTACCATTAAACTCTAGAAATAACTAAAAACACATAGATAAAATATGAATAAAGTAAAATATAGGTTATCTTTTCTAATGGATAACTATACTTTTATAATTTCTTGTGCTCAAGCACTGGAATTGGGTGCGCCTAGAGACAAGTTGAAAACCTTTACAATTTCCAATTAGGTCTATGGTTGGTTTGTTTGTTTTTGGTCTTGGGGCCACACCCTGTGACGCTCAGGGGTCTGGCTATGTGCTCAGAAATAATTCCTGGCTTGGGGGACCATTGGGACTCTGGGGGATCGAACCGCAGTCCCTCCTGGATTAGCTGCATGCCAGGCAAACGCTCTACTGCTGCACCAATGCTCCAGCCCCAAGGTTTCTTATATATATATTTTTTATAATTTCCTTTACCAACCTACACATGCACACAAATAGCTTTTACTCTGCTACTATATTAAGTACAAGAGCACCTATAGCAGGGGCTGGAACCTCAGAAATAAAACTCATTTTTAATAGCAAAACTAGATAAATACACATAGATATCCTTCATCTACTGACTGCTTACAATAGTCCAGATGCCAAAAAAAAAAAAATGAATAATTCTAAATTAAGGCCAGAAATAGTACAGTGGGTAAGTTGTACACAACTGACCTAGATTCAATCCCCAGTACCCATCTCCTGAGCCTGCCAGGAGTGATCCCTGAGTGCACTAACACGTGTGGCCCCCAAAACAAACAAAAAAGAATATTTCTGAATGATAATTTACTCTTTGTCAGTAATGGAGGCTTCTCCTTACAGTGCCTGTGAACATGGGATACAGAAACTAAATCACATATTAAAGGAGCTGCTCTACAACAATTACCTGCATACTCTGCTAGAGTTAATCAGTATTTTGAAGTTATTTCTGGCTAACATAACAATAACTGGGAAATTGAAAGCACCAGGGAAGTTAGTATCTACCATATTTGTCATACTATAAGATGCATTCTCCCCCACTTCCCCCCAAAGATGGGGGAAATGTCTGTGCATCTTATGGAGCGAATGCTGCCTGGAGTTGAAGCCTGAGTGCAGGGGATGAGAGCATATACTAACCACTTAAATCTGTAGTGTTATGCCCCCTTTATTGCGCAGACATACCACATAGCATGAACAATCAGATTAATGCACTTTCACCGTCACATATAGAGAGCTTTTGTTTAAGACTATTTGATCAGGGGCCCGGGAGAGAGCATGGAGGTAAGGCGTCTACCTTTCATGCAAAAGGTCATCGGTTCGAATCCCGGTGCCCTATATGGTCCCCCGTGCCTGCCAGGAGCAATTTCTGAGCATGAAGCCAGGAGTAACCCCTGAGCACTGCCGGGTGTGACCCAAAAACCAAAACAAAATAAAACAAAAAAGCCTATTTGATCACTGCTGTGACTTTTTATATTAATGAAAAAGTATTTAAAAATGTTTTTTTTTTGTGTTTTTTTTTTTTTGTGGTTTTTGGGTCACATCCGGCAGTGCTCAGGGGTTACTCCTGACTCCATGCTCAGAAATTGCTCCTGGAAGGCACGGGGGACCATATGGGGCACCGGGATTCGAACTGACGACCTTTTTGCATGAAAGGCAAACGCCTTACCTCCATGCTATCTTCCGGGCCCCTAAAAATGGTCTTTTTTTTTAATTTTCTGATATAAGAAAGAGTTAGGTAAATGTATTTAACCAGTTGTGGGCCAGTATACTGTAAATATACTTCGGCCTTGCAAGCTGGTTGTTCCCAGCCACTGTCTTCTGAAAGTGCACCATTTACTTTAGAATATTTTTTTCTTGTTTTCCTCGTCTAAAATCTATCTGCGTCTTATAGATCGAAAAATATGGTATTCTGTTTTTTTTAATATATAAAATACCACTGGTATTTTAAAAACTGTACATTTTAGTATTAGTTGACCCACTACTTTCACCTACATTTTTCCCTGCAATGTCAATGTGCTAAGTTTTCTGAAGACATAATAACAGTAAGTAAAACAAATGAATTTAGTTTAGACTTAGATACTTTTAGATAAATCATTTGATAAGGAAGTATGATTATTTGCTAAATTAATTAAATTAAGCTTGAAAAAGACCAGAAGGATAGTATGGTGGTAGAGTATAGCAGTGCCAGGGCTTGGTCCCTGGAGTATTAATGGGTGGGGCAGATAATTCCAGGTGCCACAGGGCCCAGAAGCACACAGACTTCTTGTAGCCTTAATTAAACCTCTGGCCAACAGTCACCCTGGTCCTCCTGAGAACTGCTCCAAAATAAATAAATTAAAAAATATTTACTAAAATATTAAAAATTTTTTTAAAAATAAAGATAACTTTGGGCCCGGGAGATAGCATGGAGGTAAGGCGTTTGCCTTTCATGCAAAAGGTCATCGGTTCGAATCCCAGTGCCCCATATGGTCCCCCGTGATGCCAGGAGCAATTTCTGAGCATGGAGCCAGGAGTAACCCCTGAGCACTGCTGCGTGTGACCCAAAAACAAAAACAAAAACAAAAACAAAAGATAAAAAATAAAGATAACTTGAGGGTTGGAAAGACAGTGTAGGAGCTAAGGTGCTTGCCTCACACATGGTCAACCTGGTCTATCCCCAGTACTGAAATAATGGTCCCTCTTAGCACCACCAAGTGTGATCTTTATACACAGAGCCATGAGTAATTGTGTGTGGCCCAAATGCCTGTACTTCAAATCTCCACCAAAAGGAGAACAGGTTAGATACAATAGTAACTTGAGAGTACCTACCCTTCAAATAAAACATATTGATAGTTAATTATCTTAGATCTTAAATGTCCCAATTTATAGAAATTTAAAGCCAACCCATTTTAGTACAGATGTAATATATCAGGTAAGGTGTTAGTTGACCTAATTTTCACTCGGGGACCCCATATGTTCCCTGGCATCCATCAGTAGAGATCACCGTGTGCAGACCATGAGTAAGCCCTGAAGTGTGCTTGTGCTGTCCTACACATCCCCCCTAGAAAGATTAAAAAAAATTTAGTATAGAAGAAAATGCTTAGCACTTACCATATGTATATGACCACAGATCATCAAACCAACGTTTTTTGTGAAATCATGAACAAGATGAAGCAAAGCTGGGCGTGAGTTTGGAGCACCAGTCAGAACAATACACTGTGGCCTAAATTAAAATGAAAAATAAAAGGCAGTTTGTTTGTTTTTGGTAACAATGACACATAAAATTTAAGCTTTTTCTCTAAGAATAAATTACACAAGAATATCCTTTGTACTCTTGTCCCTAGACCACAAAGTTGGTAGAGAACTTAATTTGTGGTGTTGGGGATTGAACTCGGGGTCTCACATTCTCACATGGAAGGCCTTGGTCTGGTTAATGCCCATCAGATAAACCATGTCCATCTATCTCTGTTTTGGGACAAAACCCAACTGCTCCAGGAATTAAATACAAGTTATCAGAAAGCAAAACTTATATACTCAACCCTTTGAATTATCTTCCCTGCCTATGATGGCTCTTAAGTAGAATTTACTGATATGCAGGAAATAGAGACAAAACCTGGACAAACAAACACCAGTATCAACTGCCCCTCTAAAATAATAAATACTATTACATATAAAGATTCTGTGAGAGGAAACAAACTACTATGCTCATTAAAAACTGTGATGGATTTTCTCCTTCTAAATGTAATAATCTACTTCTTTCAGAGCTCAAAATACTCCTAACTTTATGCTTTCAACACAAGACAGGTCCCTTTTCTTTTCAGCCTGCTCACATCATAATTACTTCAGCTTTGTAATATCAAACTTGTCTAATCTAGCTTGATTTTAATGACTACAATCACATAAGTAAAGACTTTTAAAGTTTTGGTTCTAATTATGAGAAAATCAAAATCAAAAGCAATCGTGCCTGCATAATAAATAGAATTTTCATACATTCTTTTTTTTCTCCAAAAAATGAAGTGAAAATAAATTGTTTTTAAATTTTTACCTTACTTATTTTTGTTAGTTTAGGGATTACACCCAGCAGTGACAGTGGGAAGGGTTTACTTTTGAATTTGCACTCAAGGATCACTTCTGGCAATATTCGGGAGACCAGATAGGATCCAGAGGACTAAATATGGGTTGGTATAGCTATCAACTCTGGCCCCCAATTGTTTTAATTTCAGGTTTCAGGGAGGAATAGAACTTAGCATATAAGTACAAGCCCTGTATTTGTGCTTCAGCACTGACAAATGAAGAGTTTCACTTCAAAAGCTCATAGAATACATTTTAAAAATTAAAATCTTTGACTTGAACAATGTAAGGGTAACTTCATTATTATATTCATAAAATAAGCATGGTAATCTAAAGCTTCTTGGAAAATGGCTATAGTATTTTATAAGTTTTATACTTAAACATTTCTTTGAGATAGTTGCAAGATTTTATAGCAAGCTATCTGAAAAAAATTCTGCTTAGGAACAATTGTAAATCATACTCTGAAGAGCTCATAGTCCCTGTTATCCTCTCAACAAATATAATAATTCCTATCTTCTTGGAGCGGCAGTATTTTTCAGCCTTTATTAAGGTAAATAAAACTAACAACAAGAAGATTAAGAAAAAGAATTTTTTCTGGGGAGTCTAATCAGATGAAAAGAAAAATCTTTAAGATGATTTAAATTTCCCAAAGAAATAAGAAAAGTCACAATTATTCAGTCAAGCTACAATTGACAATCTACACACAATGCAGAATTTCCTTTACCAAGGATCAGATATTTCACATGTCAAAAATCTAAGAATCCAAATTAAAGAAAACAGGAAACAATAAAACAGACTTAAAGGAAACAAAACTATAAAATGAAGAATACAAAATGATCGATCTGTCAAGTTTTGTGAAGATTAAATTAGTCATTAAGAAAAAAGTTGGGGGGCCCGGGAGATAGCATGGAGGTAAGGCGTTTGCCTTTCATGCAAAAGGTCATCGGTTCAAATCCCG
>PVKC010017166.1:0-20380 GCA_004027635.1 Crocidura indochinensis
GGGCCCCAATTTTGCATTATCTTCCATACTAAACTTATACTATTTGTCTATATCTTAGAGCAATACAGAATATAGTACATGGAATGAAAATATTCTGTATTTAAAAAAAATTAGGCAGTTGTCAAAGTTCTTATAAATGCCTGAAAAAAAAATCACTTACTTCTAAAAGTTTGAATGTTCATAGATAATAGAGATGAATGGCTAGCTCTAAAAAGGCGAGAATGTAACACCTCTATTCACTCTGATTGATTCACCATTAACCAAGTTTCTTATCACCAACCTTCTCTTGTAGACCTTCAATTCTGTCTTCAATGGATTTAAATTCTGGGGAAGCAAACAACACTATCAAATGCAAAAGAAAGCAAATAATGAAGTCACAAAATTTGCTTATACATGAATAGTTCTAGAGACTATTATGTTGAGTGAAATAAATCAGAGGGAGAAAAATAAGTACAGAATAGTCTCTCTCTTTTGTGAGATTTAGAAAAATAAAGACAGTATAATAAAAATTCAGAGACAATAGAAATGAGAGCTGAAAGGACCAGCCCATGATAGCAAACTTATCACAAAAAGTGGTACATGCAGATAGAGAAATAACTATACTAACAGCTATCATGACAATGATAGAGAGAGAAATACAAAACCTGTCTTGAAGATAAGCAGGGTGTGCTGGGAGGTAAGAAATGGAGGTCAATGATGGCAGAAAGTTGCACTGATGAAGAGGGTGTGCTTTTTATGGCTGAAACCCAATTATGACCATGTTCGTAACTATTGTGCTTAAATAAATAAATTATTTTTAAAAAAGAAAGAAAACAAAAGAATTCATTTGTTTTCCAATTTTCTTTGTTCATATTCTTTTCCAGAGGCAAACTGATCTTCAACAATAGAAGAGAAATTGTAGCCTGCTTCAAATACTTGGTCCAGTCGCTATCTTCCAAGAATTGCTGTTTTATTATTCTTTAGATGCAGGAGAAAATATCATACTCAAAAAATGGATGCAAAAATTAATAATTGCCATCACACAATTAAAATCATCTCTCTCACACTCAGAGAGAATGAGAGATAAAGATTCCTGAAACTTAATCCTTATAAAGCAAACATGAAAATTTGTATTCAAAATAATTAGGTAAGGATTTTCCATTTAAAATCATAACAATACTTCTTGGGCTGGAGCAGTGGCACAAGTGGTAAGGCATCTGCCTTGCCTGCTCTAGCTTAGGACGGATCATAATTTGATCCCCCCCAGGCTCCCATATGGTCCCCCAAGCCAGGAGTAATTTCTGAACACATAGCCAGGAGTAACCCCTGAGCGTCACCCGTTGTGGCCCAAAAACCTAAAAAATAAATAAATAAATAAAATAACAATACTTCTTATACATCTAAACATCTTTAGATTGTTAAATATCTTTGTCTAAAAAAAGACACTTCGATAGTTGAAGCAATAATATAGCAGTTTTGATCATTAATATGGTCCTCAAGTCCAATGCTCAGAGTGACCCCAAAAGCAATACCAGAGAGTAAAAAAAAGAAGCTGCTGCTAAGATACTATAAAAGCTCTCCTTTAGCATAAGAAAATATTTCATGTATTTTTGCCTTCTATAACTTGACCATTATTTTTTACTAAATTAAAGAACGACAATTTTAGTAATGCTCTTGTTTGCAAGTCTTGAGACTTACTATAAAATTTATTCTTCCAAATAAATAATATAAACATAAAGAATCAGTAATTATATCTCTTTAGGAGGGAAAATAATGGGGAGTTGGGCTATCACCAGCTTTGTTCATTGCTGACTCCAAATTCAGAGCTCTGGATCACTCACTTCTGTGATGCTCAGGGGATTGTCTGTGGTGTCAGCATCAAACAAAGGCCAGTCACTTGCAAGGCAAGCACTTAATATCTGTGCTATATCTCTATCCCTTTAATTAAAAATTTAAAAAGCTGTTTCAGTCCTATTAAAACATGATTATATATCTTGCTCTAAAAAACTGCATAGCAATGTACTTTATGGCTTGCTCTGAGAAATATACTTAATATGATATACTTTATAACCACTTGCTTATGAGCTATCAATTCCCATCCTACTTCCAAATATAAGTTTTTGTAGAATAGTCTCTCATCTTTATATTTATATAAAATTCAAAATTTACTTTTAGAGTTTTAATAAAATATATGTTAGAAACAAGATAAAGCATTGAATAAAATGAACAAATTCTTTGTACTCCTATCTTATTGATCTTATTTTATTGAGTAAATCTAAAATAAATAAATAATTGTAAATTGTAAAAGAATTATGCCAAATGAGTATCAGAAAATTGGAATATAAAATAAATAAGACATATGGCGCTTGGATGGGATAAATATTAGCAGAGAAAAACTTAGGAGGTAAGTAAACATATACCTAGGAAAAGACTGTCTAAACAAAGGTATTGAATACATATCATCTTATGCAAAAAAAGCTATAACTGATTGAGGAACAACAAAGCATTCAATGTGATTGAAGGGATGGGAAGAAGAGGAAAAATTCATGGACTGGTAGACCACCATACTAGTGCAAGTGTCAATAATGCTTGACAAATTAATGTGCCCTTATAAATAGAACTAATGAGAAACAAATAAAAATTATATTAATTTTGCTTCTTCCATTATAAAAATGACAACAAAATAAACTTGCATTAAAATAGAAGAAGGCAATCAGGAAGTGTCTAGTTAATACATAATTAATATCTGATTGTGTGGTCATTTAAATAAAAGTCTAAAAGGTTGTACAGTCAAATAGTTTGTGAAACAGAGTTCAGATTTATTTATGAACATATGCTCATTATCCATTTCTCTATAATGTCCAATCATAATTCATAGATCACTTGCTTAATATAAAATACTGTGTTACAAAGCTATACTCACAAACAATATACTAGAGTTATGTGTTTCTTTTGATCTTTTTTATTTCACTTTTCCTATCATTTAAAGTAGATGAGTTGCCATGGGAACAATGCCATGGTATCAACTAAGGGCAAACCTCAGTGTCATTCCTCAGTGAAATATGAAATCAATTAATGTAATAGCTGTGTGAATTATAAGTTATTTAGCAACAATTGGCTTATCCTAGGTAAAATAAATATAGAAAGGGGCTAGGGTGCTGCCACAAATCAAAATTGTTTCTATTTTCTCAATTTCAGGTATACTCCTTCATTAATTGCTCTAACAAAATATGTGCTTATTCAGGGGTCAGAGAGATAGATATTACAGCAGTTAAGGAGCTTACCTTGCATGTTTGTAACTTTCTATGAATGTAGATAGAACAAGAGGTAAAGTTATAAAAAGTAGTAACAATGTTCATGATAAATGTACCAAGGACATTCCCTTTATGCCAGGGACATAGTACTTCAAATGAAGTATAAAGGAAATCTTAATTAAAACAATTTAAAAATGGTTAAACAACAAAATTATAAGTTAAATAAAATTTAATTCCAGTAGGTCTTACAGTGCTTAAAATTCATTGATCATTATATTTAAGAAGTATTATGTGTGTATAGGGAAATTAAAGAAATTGGTAAGACTTATTCTGCTTCCCTATTCCCAATGAGACATAGGTAATTTTGAATAAAGAACAAAAGTAAAATTAGTGGAGATAAACTGAGTAATGAAGGAGACACCTTTGCTGATAAAGTTAGTTGAGAAAGTGTTTTGGATTAATGTTGAGATTTCCCAATAAGCAGGTAGTGAAATATTCTTAACTACTCATGAAAGTTTTCTTTGGAACAAATAACTGCACTTCATTATCTTCTTTAGAGAAAGGAGAAAATGATTGAGAAATAAATTCCTTAGTAATAAGACTGGTCCTACAAAGTAAACAAAAGTTTAATTCCTACTGGGACCTTCAAGATGTTATTTAAAACAGTGATCTTCAGCCTTTTTATACCTGCATATGGGTCTGAATCAACAGTTGAAAGCAGCTAATTACTATAGAAAATTTATAACCATTATTTCTCTAAAGAAACTGAATTATTATATTTGTACCTCATGACTCTCTGCCTCTCTCCTTCCTTCTCTCCCATGCTCCCATTTTTGAGCAACACCCTGTAGCATTCAGACTTTATTGTTGGCACTGTGCTCAGGAACCACTCTTGGAGTGGCTTTGGGGATCATATTTTAGAACTGGAATATAACCCAAATCAGATACATCTATGTCAAGTGCCTTACCAATCCAATTCTGAGAAGAAAATTTCTGTCCACAGAAAATTTCCACTGCTAAAACAGTATCCTAGGGTCAATATAGTTAAACTTAACCATGAATAATAAAATTAAAGCAAGCTGTGTTAATCATACAAGCCAATACTATTGATACTATTCTCTACTTATAATTGGTCTCCATTAACGTCTTCTCTTTACATAAGGTAAATCTTTGATAAACAACAGATAAAACTCAACTCCAATGCAAACAAAACGTTCCATTTTTCTTTTTATTTCAAGAATTGGCTATTCACGGCATTTTTATTAGTCCATATAAATTTTAATATTGTTCTAGTACTTAAAGACTGTTATTAGAATTTTGCTGGGAATTACACTGATCAAATCTATAAAATGCCTTCAGTAGAAAGTACATTTGACAATGTTAATAATTCCAATCCATGAACATGGAACATTTCTTCATTTCCTGCTGTTTTCTTACATACCTTCCAATAGCAATTTTTCAATATTTCTTTTAAAAGTGTAGAGATTATGGGGAGGTTGTTTTGTGGACTTTTGTTATTTTTTTTGGCTTTGGGCTACACCCAACAATTTTCAGGGTTACTACTGGCTTTGCACTTCGGAGCCACTCCAGGAAGTGGGGTGGATGATGAGGATCAAACTCAGATCTGAGCTCATAGCTGGAAGTAACCCCTGAGCATCACCGGGTGTGGCCCACAAAAAATAAAATAAAATAAAGCATCCTACCTATTTTATTATTGCTCTAGTAGTTCATAAAAACATAGTTTTTGATGTATAAATCCTTCACATTTCTTGCTAAGTTGATTTGACACTTTGGAACACTTTTCATTTGTATTTCTTCATATTTCTATTTCTTTGGAACACTTTTCATTTCTATTTCTTCATATTTCTATTTCTTCATATTTCAATATGAAAATACTTATTTGAATATGAATATGGTTTGGGAGGTGTTAATGTGTAGTGCTATGTTGCTATACTGGCTTATTATTTCTACTCGGTTTTAGTGGATTCTTATGGTGTCAAATTCTTATGGTGCTCAATTATTTCCTTGTCCTCCACTGTTTGCCTGGATAATTCCAAAGTCAGGATCTCATTTATAGTCATCTCATAAATAGGCTGAGGATGAATCGTACTCATGGTAGGAAGCAGAATACCAAGGACAGAGGTTCCGGCAGCTAAATCATACATCTAACTTGAACTTCATGTATCAGGCCAAGTATATTCACAATTGTTTAGAGATCATTTGAGTTCAGTTTTCTGTTGCTTGCTGATTCATTCATTTTGCTTTGCTTGGTTTCTATTTTAGTAACTTTGAACCTTCACTAAGAGGAGATGGTCGAAATACCAACTGTCCCGTTGGGGGGGGGGGGGAATAGATTAGCAGATAGTCATTTCCATTCTGTATTGAGATTCATAGAATTTTTATGATTTTTTAGTTACTTGAGATATTTATAAATTTTGTAAAATAAAATGTTTGTTTTTAGATCAGCTTGCTAACTACTATCCTATTTTGTACAAATATTATTATGAATTCAAATTCTAGTAAAGTCCTCTGATTCAACCAAAGCTCAACCCAAAATAGAACTGAACATTAAGTTAGAGTAATATCATAACCTAGAGTATTACATAATTAAGCAAAATTCAAAGAGTAAATAATATGCACTCTTTCCTTTTTGTTTTTAAACAATTAAACATCAATAAATATGTCTGAATGATAATTGAGTTTAAGGTAAAAGAATTTATTCTGCTTGTTAAAGTTTATCATTTAAAATAAAACATGGATCAAAAGTCACTTATTAGTAAATACTTGTCATAAAATTTATACTATGACTAGTGTGTGATTTTATATGTATACATTTAATATTTTATGTGTACATATAATATTTAAATGTATTCATATTCACATATATAAGTATATACAGACATAGCTGTTAAATTGTTTTAACTGGGAACTAATTCTATAATTAAAATTTTTATAAAACCCCTTTCACATATATTTATCTTAAGTCAACATCTATTCATCTATAATATTTGTTTAAATTCCTAACTATAATGCCTTGATATTTGAAGAAAGCAAGTCTTGAAATTTTCAGGAATTGACAAGTTCCTCCATCATTTTGTATTTCTCAAGCTTATATTTTTATCTTTTAGTATGTCAATTTGGAAAAAGGATATTCGACAGTAGATTACTAGAAATATAGGTTTCTTTTGCCAAAGATCTACTTAGACATTCCTTTTTAAAAATTATTCAATGAAAAATACTTATTCTGCTTATATTAACAAATTATGTTGTACTCTTATTAACTATAAATCACACATTTTTATGTAAAGATAAATTAAAGTCCTAAGAAATTAAACATGTCAGTATTTTCTTCTTCTTTCAACTAATTATGTAAAATGGTAAATATATTTGATAAGCTAAATTGACTATTAAATAAAAAATTTTATATCAGAACTGAGTTAAGAAGTATATCCCTTCCTCAGAGAAAACATAAACCACAATTATAGTTCAAATAGATTTTCTTGTGCTACAATAAAACGCTGGCCTAAACTCTCAGTGGGTCAAAATAGAAATCAAGGTTTATTTTTTTACTCATGCTAGATTACCTGGGTATGTTGTGTAGGGTCTTTGCTCAGACCCCTGGCTGATCCTGCAGCTGCAGCCACTGTTCGGAATGTGGTTAAATACTCTGACAAAGAGAAAAAAAAAAGTATGACAACTTAAACCACTGACTCTGGAAGTTTCAACATAGACTATTTTGCTCAATTTTAATGACTGTAGCAAGTGGAATGATCTCTCCTAGAAGGCAGGAAAGAATAATTCCAAAATGCCCTACAGGAGGAACAGAAAATAACTGTCAGCAGCTGTAGTGCTTAATACACCAGCAGACAAAAATTTCTCCACTATCCTGCTATAATTTTTTAAAATTTTCTCTCTGGACACTTTCTCACTCTTTTCTATTGTAACAACTTAAGTTCTTTCTCCACCCTGCTTCCTCTGTCTCTAACATCACAGAAAACTGGTTGTAAGGGCTAGCTCTTATATCCTCTATCTTCAACTCCTGACTTTTTCTTTTCCCTTTTAATCAGAATTTATATTTGTATCTCTGAATTTAAAGCATAAAATTTCCAGTTCTCTATTTCCTTCCATCCAACATGGATGATCTCATCAGTTCCATGACTTCTTCAATTACCTATAGTCTTATGACTTTCAAATCTCATCATAAAGAGCTGAAAATATTTCAGTCATCCTACCACAACACTATCCTATGTCCAGAAGCAATTCTCACCTACTTTCTAGAAACACCACATTTTTTACAAGAAACCAGTTAATTTTGAAATAAACATAGAAATATCAAAACTGAAATACAGAATTTTATTAGCACTAATTTATATGGTTATAAAATATTAAACTGTGTGCCTGTATTATACCTCTTCTCCCCTAGGCTACTATGTGAGACACAATGTCTTATTTAGCATTCCATCTCTACATATTGGCATGATAGGTATTCAATAAATAGTAGTTAACACTTGATTCCTCTAACCTTGCTACCTCAAATATCAGTTCTGGGTGATCTGATATACCTGATTCTATGCAGATGCACTGGGGAAAGAATACTAAAAGTGCTATCAAATAGTCCTAACAGAATAGTATGCTGCTATCCAACTTAGAGAGAATCTGAGCCATAATTATTCATCTTGATAGATTAGATAATGTAATATTAAAAACCAAGCATAGTGATATTAGTGTATATTAAAAATATCATTCTTTTCTGTTGTTTTTGTTCAGGCTGCATCTTTCTTGATGTTCTTCTGTAGAACAGAAGTTATATGAAATATGTTATGAACTTAATTATGTCCCCCAAAATTCTCAGTTGAAGTCTTACCTCTCCCCCATCATGCAACTATATTTGGAAATAGGGTCTTTAGAGGAGCTTTAAAGTTAAATGACGTCATAAGAGTGGAGTCTTCATCTAATAGGATTATAACATTTAAAAGAAGAAGAAGAGACTCCTTAAATGTGATTGTATGTGAGATCACACAGCAAGAAGACCATCTGCAAGATAAGGAGCTTCAATAGAAACCAAACTGCCTCAGAACTTGATTTATAATCCCAATTTTTCCAAATTGTAAAAAATTAACTTTATATTGTTTGTCAATCATTTCTGATATTATGCTATTTATAGAAAACTAATCTAAAAATAAAATTAAAATGCCACTGATACCAAATATTCTGTGTAAATTGGAGCTTTGTTTTGGTGAATTTCCGAAGGAAGATCAACATGAGAATCAATTTTTTTTTGTTTTTGGTTTTGGTTTTGGTTTTGGTTTTGGTTTTTGGTTTTTGGGTCACACCCGGCAGTGCTCAGGGGTTACTCCTGGCTCCATGCTCAGAAATTGCTCCTGGCAGGCACGGGGGACCATATGGGCACCTGGATTCGAACCGATGACCTTTTGCATGAAAAGCAAACGCCTTACCCCTCAATTTTTATCTATTCAAAATTGATAAGAATATGCAGACAAAACACAAATTCTTCCAAAGCGATTTTCCTCCTCTAAAGATCTTGATCTTGCTTTCAGTGACTCACCTCTTTTAGTGTGTTCAGTCCTCTACCAAATGGTAAATAGGGCCAAAGACAGAACACTTTTTGCTTTGGGGGGGTTCATTGGGTGATACTCAGGGCTTACTCCTAGCTCTGTGCTCTAGGATTATGTTTGGCAGTATTCAGGGGGAAATGTGTGGTGCCTGGGATCAAGGGCAATTCAACTTATCTACTGTACTATATCTCTGACCATAGGAAACAAGTTTATCTGATGAAAGATGTTCACTAGGGAGGATACAGATAGTTATCTCAAGAATTATTGTTGCTATTAGTATTGTTACCTGTAAGGGACTCACCTGGTAGCCCTCCAAGTAGTGTCTGAGGGTCATATGATTCTGAGGGTAAAAACCAGGACCTTGAACCTACAAAGCATGTGATCTATGACTTGAGTGACATTCTAAATTTCTAGAATTATTTTTTATTACTTATTTCCTTCAGCGACAGTAACTGAATTGTTTGGGCCTTGGTGGTTGCCTCTTCATCCTTTCCTAATCTGTCTTCTTTTTTGCTGGACTCTACATTTCCTTTTATAAATAGGCTCTGCACTGAGACACACTCCAAAAAATATGACCCATAGAAAATTCCTTATTTCTTTTTTTTTTTTTCGGGCCACACACGTTTGATGCTCAGGGGTTACTCCTGGCTAAGTGCTCAGAAATTGCCCCTGCCTTGGGGGGACCATATGTGACGCCAAGGGATCGAACAACGGTCCTTCCTTGGCTAGCGCTTGCATGGCAGACACCTTATCTCTAGCGCCACCTTGCCGGCCCTGAAAACTTCTTATTTAAATCTCTAGTTTAATGAGTTCAATTTTCCACACTAGACATAACAAATTTACAACTACAGTTTAGGACAGAAAAAAATTTTTAATTTTATTTAAAAACAATAAGCTCCAGGGCCAGAGCCATAGTACAGAAGTAGGGCATTTGCCTTGTACATGGTTAAACTGGATTTGATCCCTGGCGTCCCATATGGTCTCCTAAAACTGCCATAAGCATAGAGCCAGGAAATTCCTTAGCACCACTGGGTGTGGCCCAAAATAAGCAAAAACAGTAAGTTCCTACTTATGCTATCAATGCATTTGTACCAGAAATAAAACAGCGTCCTATTTTTCATATTTTATTCTGTGTAGAAATACTCTTTTGATTATGTACAGATAAAATTAAAAATGCTATTGGTACATTGTCCTTCTTATAAGACTTTCTACAATAAACATCAAGGAACAAATACTGACAGATCATTTTCTTAAAATCCTCTATTATACTGGCAATGAATTCATTATCATTTATAATAACAAAAAATAAAACAGGCACTTACGATTCCATTCTTTGGAAGTCTAGAAAAGTATTCCAATTCTACAGGAAACTATATGCAAAGAATATTAGCAATAATAGTTATCATGAAAATCTAGGATTCACCTCCATTTGATCTAATAACATGACTTCATTTAACCATAAAGTATCATTGTGCTGAAAACAAATTCAGGGAACTACCAGAAAGTATTATTGTACTGAAAACAAATTCAGGGAACTCCTGGTACAAAGAAGCCACAGTTTTTTATGAAACAGCAGTTCTGGGGGTGGGTTACTAGGGGAAGCACCAAACTTTCCTGATAAAATACTTGATTTTTCATCATGTGTTGTTGGCACATCTACACTCTCTGGAAATCATCCTAGAATTTTCACAGTTTCTGATGCACCCCTACCTATTTTGTTTTCTATTTCTTTCTATTTTGGTCTTATGACTTCATCATCTTTTGTTCCATTTCAATACTGTTTCCTAGATCTTTGTTTTCAACTTTCTGTTCCCAAAATGTTGTTCAGTTTGTCTCCTTGGTTTTACAAACTGCTTTGTTCATCTAATTACTTATAATGAATCTAAAATCACTAAAATCACTCCCAATTCCATCTTTCCCACTTCCCTCTTACCCACAGTATCATGAACAACACTCATGTCTCTACCTTGATGGAGAGCAGAGATAAATAAGAAATTTGATTATGATTACTTTTAGTTGTTTCCTTTGTTTTCATTTTTGGTACTCTGTCCAATAAGGAAGCAATTTTATATGTCTTTCTCCTCTTCCCAATCAAGACAAAAGACTCCAGATCACAATATATTTTAAATATATTCTCACTATTTGAGCTTTGACAATACACCTTTTAGCACTGTCCTTTTGTCAAAAAAAAAAAAAGGTTCAATCTAGCCTGAGTCCTGTTGATAAGACTTAACAATGGTTTCCTTTTTAACTTTGCTCCCTCCCATCAATGACTTTCCATTAAAAGAAATAAAGATTTTCTAAATTTTTTTTTTTTTTGGTTTTTGGGTCACACCCGGCAGTGCTCAGGGGTTACTCCTGGCTCCATGCTCAGAAATTGCTCCTGGCAGGCACGGGGGACCATATAGGGCACCGGGATTCGAACTGATGACCTTTTGCATGAAAGGCAAACGCCTTACCTCCATGCTATCTCCCGGGCCCCAAGATTTTCTAAAATTTCTTATATTCAAATTCATGTTAAAAGTCATTCAAACAAAACAAAACAAAAACTTGTTACTGATACTCTTTTGTGGAGGAAGTGAATAACCTTCCAAGTAGTGCTTGGAGGCTCAGTGGTATTCCAATGATATTAAATCAGCTGGGTCATAGAGACCAATGCTGGGTTCAGAAATATGGTACTACTTGGCTCTTGTTCGTTGGAGATCACCAGGCTACCAGGCAGTGGCTAGGAACCCAGAGACAACATAGATCAAACCGAGGTCTTATGCCTAACAAAACATAAGCACAATGGCTTCCACATGCTCTTTCCTCAGTCCCAAGTTACTCCTTTTATGAAAATTAAGCAAATCTAGAGTTCAGAGATAGGTTCTTTGGAAAGGGTCCAAAATGACTAACATGCTAATGAACATATAAATTTTCACCCCATTAAAAGCAAAAGTACACTTTAATAGTGTCACTCTCTATAGCTGTCATTTCCTGCAATTGTCTCCCCTGTGATGCTACCTACTGTCTGCTGCTTTGCTTTTGTATGTGACCCTGAAGATCTCTGTTCCTCTCTTCAAAGACACCCACTTCAGGTTGCCATCCCACAGTGACTGGAGTGTTGAACTATCACTAGTGCACCCCACGTATCCAGGGCATGTGCACAATGCTCTTCTCTTTTTGAGTAAATAATACAGATCTTCAGGTCTCTAACTTTCCTCTATGAAGGTAAACTGTAGAAAAATGTTTTCCTCACCACAAAATTGCTTTACTAAGACTTGTGTAAATAAATACTGATTACTATGTCTTAGTGAATCAAGGAAAAGTGGAGGATAAAAAAATTTAATGGGTTTAGCTCTGGATACTTAATATCTGAAGTCATGATGTATGTTAGGTATGTTAGGTATTTACCCATGATTATTTTACCTTCATCAGAAACTGTGTTTGAGTATAGTCTAAATCCAAAAAAGTCTTGTTCTACTTAAATAGTGCTCTATACACCCTATATAACTAGTCTTTTCTACAGTGACAGAAGAGAAAAATAGTTATGGAATAAGTAGTCATTATGCTAAAAAATTTTCCAATACTGCTACATTCCCTTAATCCCCTCAGTAATATACTAATGTATTTATTAATTAGTTTTATTTATATTTTAATAAATTATATTTCACCTATAGTATATGATTTGAAAAGTGAAAAATTAAAAAAGCCTCCTCCACTTTTATTGAAAATACCTGAAACTAAAATTTTGCTCCTCTTCAATTCTTCTGGAACAAAAAATAGTTATGTGGACCCATCATTTTAAATAAAATATGCTACATAAATCCTATATCTTCTGATAGTGTATAGGAACTCACAAGGAAAAGGTATTAACTAAATATTTAAGTTTAACTTGTTGATAGAGTAAACATCAATAATAGAGCAGTGAAAAACTTAATTTTGGTTGGGAGACGTGAGAAGGATGTATGTGGAAGAATAAATCAATCAAAAGCTTGTAGTTAAAGCTCTAATTAATATGGGCAAGTGAGGCAGTCATGAAGCTAAAATCTTTTCTTAAGAAAAGAGGGATCATCTCTAAGAGACAACCACAATTATACTAATGGGACAGAAGACCTAGGTAATAAAGTGAAAAACTAGTAAACTGTAAAAAGAAATGTACAAAACAGCCTTCCTTGGTTCTCTTTCTTATACCATGTACTAGTGATTGCTGAGAATACCTGCCATTTATTTGCTTGTAACCTTCTTTAGATCATAGATCTTACTCTGTGTCTTTTTATTTGTTAAGACCAGTACCTAATGCATTGTATGGATTGACAAAGAAGCTAGATCCATGTTCAATGCATGAGTGAATAAAATAAATCTCCCATCTTTTCTGTCTCACATATGTAACTTTTAGTATATTTAGTCCTTGTGTATAGTCATACCACAACATACTTCATATATGATGCTATTTCAGCTATGTCATCATTCTTCTTAGAAATGATAGAGATCTATAGAAAGTAGAAAATATGTTATATATAGAAATGCAAATATTTTTATTCAGAAATGAGGCAAACAGTTCCAACATCTAACATTGTTTGGGTTATAATAAATGTTCCTTATAATAGTCATTTAACTTCTTTTCAGGAGTCTTTATTAATAGGTATGATTGCTACTGTACATGTTTATCTTTATATAGATGATTTAAATCAAACTCTATCCTGGCTTCTATTTCATTATGCTATGACATATGTAAGATAAATTTAGATGAAATATAGTTAATCATGCCAAAATAGTTCCCTAGGCACACTATATAGTTTAAACTTAATTTAATTTTTTTCTTATATCTGTATCCTAGTAAAATATTTGAGAATTTCTTCCTCCAACATCTCTCTTTCCTCATTACCAAAGTATTCATATTGGATTATTTTTAAAAGGCAGCATTTAGTATTCAAATAATAAGTAGAATGTGTTCCAGCTCAGTGGTTTAATAATAATTCTTGCATCACCAACCCTGAATATTCATGTTATGGTAATGTGTCCTACTTCTATAGATTTGATCACTGTCAGCTGGTGTCACAGCAGAACACAGGGACAGTTAGTTAGTCTTAATACATTCAGGATTTCAGCAATTACCAAAATGTCTTCGCTGACTTACTATCAATAATTCAACTTTTGAGGAATGTAATACTGAGATATAGCAGGCTGAGTAATAAATACCCTGCTAGTCCTTAAAAAACAGAGACAAAACTGCATAAAATTGTGATATCACTTGACTCAAGTCTTACTTCAGTCAGAGCTGCATAACATAAAGATGACTCATCAATGGGAGAAATAAATCAATAAAGCCAGATATTTTATTTGTTTTTTGACAAAGCAACTTATAACATATTTATATTTTTTTATTTTATTGTTAGAGCACAACTTGTCAGTCCTTGATATTTATTCTCCTTGTTACTCAAAAATGTTATCAATCTTGTTTTAATCTCAGTTCTATTAGTAGTAAGATTTTGAATTGGTTGCTCAATTTCTCTGTAATTCAGCTTCTTCATATTACAAAATGAGAAAGTTTATGTGGGTCTGAGTCAACATTTTTTCTGTAAGGTAACATACAATTTCTGTTACAACTATTCAACTTCAGCATTTTAATGTAAAAAATATAGACTATGCATGAGCATTTCTATGTTTTAATAAAATACTATTTATGAAAATAAGTACCATAGGTAGTAGGGCATATTTTTTATAGCTTGCTAATCCTTTTAAAGCCTGTTTTCAAGGCTTGATTCTCTACATTATGTATAAGAACACCACAAGGGGTAGTGAACTGTTTTAGTCCCTCAATGATATAGATGTAAATATAGTTATTCCCCATTACAGAATTATTCTAAAAGAGGATCCTCTAAAAGAAAAATTAGCCAGAGCAATAGCGCAGCAATAGGGTGTTTGCCTTGCAAGTGGCTGACCGTGAATGGACCTGGGTCCGATCCCTGGGGTCCCATATGATCCCCGAGCCAGGAACGATTTCTGGGCGCATAACTAGGAGTAATCTCTGAGTGTTCCTGGGTATGAACCCCCAAAAAACAAGCAAACAAAAAGCCTACAAAAAAACTCAGCTGATTTATAGACTAACAAATGCCTCTCAATTCTGAAATGTCATAATATATTTTATTGAGACCCTAGGGTATTTAAACACTTATGAAATCCAGGCCAAGTCTTCAGGTTGTTTCTGAATGATGGGAAGATATACATCAACTGGAAAGAATAGTAGAATTCACACCAGGTTTTGATGCATTTTATTGCATTGAAGAAACTCATCTGTATTAAAATCAAATTATGGCATTAAATTTAGGGGGAAAAAGGAAAAGCATTTTGGATTTTCTGTTTAGAATATTTAATAGTATCCCTAGCCCTTACCTGCTATATGAATAAAAATTTTCCCTTTGCCCTTCCAAAGTTATGACAAACAAAAGTGTCTCTAGACATTGACAGATATCTGGGTCAGGGAAGGAAAGGGAAAAATCACATCTAGTTGAGTACTTGTAAACTGTAAAAACTTTAAGATTGGCAATAAATCACTATTCATGCCCCAGCAGTCAAGCAGTGTTCCAAAGCACACCAAGTATTCACAAACATTTTACTACAATGACCTTCGCCCAGTGACAATATTTTCACATTGAAGTCTTACATACAGAAAAATGATACCAAAATCACTGACTATGCATTCTAATTAATCCTTAAATTAATGTTGGTCAGTTGCTTGCTCTAGTAAAAGATCTAGCAAAATGATCTACCGAGTCTTTAGTCAGAGTTCAGTGGTTTGGTTCTTTCATCTAAATGACTTTGGGCTGTGAAGATCCTAATCTCAAAATGCTGTTCTAGGACCTTGCTTTCTTTGTATTCCTACTAACCTGACCCCTGTCTAACTTGCCTACACTCCAGACTTCACTTTTATTTCCCTTCTATCAAAACAAACCACCCAGCTAAGCACGATCTATTTGTTGAGACTTCATTAAGTAATTTCCAGATGAGAAGTTCCCCTGTTTGCCTTTGTCTCTGTATTAAAATTATCCTTCTTTTGTGATATTGTATTGTTGGGTTCTGCTCATATAATAAATTATCTACTTATTCATTTCAAAGGAATAGTAATTATAGAGGAGAAAAAAGAGGTATAATTGTTGGGTCATTTCAAATGTATTCCACCTGAAAAGCTCCCAGTATAACTTCTAATTAGAAGACATATCATCACAGGATATACTGCTATGGTATATATATATATATATATATATATATATATATATATATATATATATATATATATATATATATATATATATACTAATACCATATATATATATATGGTATGAGTATTTCCAACATTCTGAGCCATGCAAAAATATCCACATTTTCTGATATTATAGGTAGAGAAAAACCAGAAAGAAGTCACTAAGTTGATGTGGCCCGTGAAAAGTTATTTTTTATATGGAGAGAAGTGGGGAGAGGATATTAATTTAAATCATAAAAATAAATTTTGACTTAAATTTAATTTAATGGAGAAATAAATATCCCTGCTTTTGTAAAGAGATTTGGTGTAATTACTTGGGACATATAGGTTAAAAATATTTCATCAATATAGAACTAATAGATATTATCAATGCAAGAAGGACTGAAGAATCTTTGTTCCTGAAAAATCTACTATGGCTCCGAGGTGGCAGTATTACTGGAGTAGAGCAGAAAAAGTTCAATCCTTTTACCTTACAAACACATACTAAATAAAATAAGTCTATAATTTCTTTTGTTAAAAATAATAGTAACATTATTATCAGTGATAATGTTGGCAAAGATGAATATAAATTGCCTTATGATATAGCCAGAAAACTTAAAATATAAGTTATATAAAAAGAATAATACATAGGAGGGACTGGAATGATAGCACAGCAGGTAGGGTGTTTGACTTGCACACAACCAACTGGGTTCAATCCCTGGCATTCCATATGATCCCCTGAGCCTGCCAGAAGTAATTTCTAAGCACAGAGTTAGGAAGAACCCTTGAAAGCCACTGGGAGTGAACCAAAATATTGCATAGGAACTACTAATTTACTAAAAGTCAATAAGTACTGAAAAGTCCAAAATGTACTAAAAATAATCATAGGTCATGGAGATATTGGCTACTATCCAAAGTTTTTTCCTTAAGGTTCAAAAAAATGAAGAGTTAGAATTTGGGAATTAATAACATAAAGTCTGGAGGGGAAACCCCAATGTGGCACTAAAATTCTGACTGCGTAGGCTGAAGATTGGTGTTAGGGTCTTGAGTTCAGAGGAAAGAGGCACCTTATGGAGCTGGGTTCCAGACCACTCAAGTGGGGAATTCGATTGTCTATTATGACTGGTTCTACAGGTATTGGAATAAACTGCGAATTGTACTTAACTGCTACCTTTGGAACAAATATTACTACAGGTAATAAATAAGTATTTTGGGGATGAGAACCATAGAGAAAGAATACCCAAAAGAAAAAAACAGGAAGGGAAAAAAAACAATACAGAGAAAGGAGATGATTCACATACCTCCTTATGCTTGCACTCTCTGTAGTATCCTGCACTAACAGTTTAGTCAACTGAAAATGCAGAAACATTATTTGAAGATACCCAGCCTCTGCATAAAATAATGAGTGGGTTTGATGCTGAGAGTTGATAGTTAAATAAACAGCCCTATAATCTAGGACAAATGCTTTACCTTTGTGAGGCACAGTCAAATAAGGACAACAGTGCTTACTGCTAAAAGATGTCTAAGAACTAGATAAAATGTAGATAAGCACATAGCACAGTGCTTGAAAAATAGAATGCATTATTTCTCAACAATTAATGGTTTCCGCTCCTGATATAGCCTTCCAAGTACATCTGCTGCCCACCAGGACTTCCTTGTAGATCTCTGTGTGACCTTATCGAATGTGAGAATATATCTCAGCAGGGAAAACCTATTTATAAGGCCTCAATCTACAGGAGCTTTTATAGGTTGGGGATCATATTTGGCTCTTATGTTTTCATTTCCACTTCTCTCTATAATCCTGGAATGCTGGCAGACTCCTTCCTATAATCATGAGATTCTGTATATATATATATATATATATATATATATATATATATATATATATATATATATATTCACCTACAATGTTCTTTGGTCTTGTCTGCATCAATTCTATAGATCATATCTCTTGATGCATTAAGATGTATCTGATTTAACCACTCCTTTTGTTTATGTCTTCTATTAGGACACAAAGCCCATGTTCATTCAGATAACTGGAACAGTCAATGACACACCACAGATCTATTACAGGTCCCAATTACCAAACATGTTTTTGCAAGTTACTACTTTCTTTTTCTTTTTCTTTTTTTCTCTCTCCCCTTCTCTTTTTTCTCTCTGCTTCTTTCCCTCTCTCTCTGTGTTACTCTTCTTCATCAATTCAATCTATGTTTAATAATGCCCTCGCTGTCAGGTGCTCCTTAGGAAAAGTACCTCTATACTTAAGATGCAGCTATCTATACTATTAAAGATAGTCACAGCTGATAGTTCTCACTACTACACTGCTTAGTACACTAGATGCAAAAACTGTGTTTATCCTAAAAAGCTCCAGCCACTATGTAACTCTGAAACCCATATTTAGGAAAGTCCACCCCCATCAGTGAGGAAGATCCTTGAAAGAGGAAAACTTTCCAACACCAATGCACCAGCCCAATCTTTTTCAACTTATTTTAACAGTATTTACTTATTCTTCTTTTCTTCTCTATTATCTTTTGTTTTCCCCTTCTTTCTCTCCTAATTCGTATATCAGGCAATTACTTATCTTTTCTTAACTCAATTATTTAAGAGCTCAGACCCAGCCTTTGAGGGTCAGGCCTCCAACAACAACCTAGGAATAGATCAATAATGTTCATATTTACGTGGGCATGAGATCGTAGACAGTGGACTCCTCTCAAATTGCCGAACCTAAAATGTAAACAATCCATGCCCACTGTGTATATTATATATTATCCCTCCTCCTCCCTTCAGAAATCCTTCTCTCATCCCCAATCCTGATTCATTATCCTTTCGTATTTAACTCTCTTTACCCTCAGTTCTTAACTCATTAGGTACTGAGACCAACCTCCTGCCCCAATAAACCATCACCCAGCTCCCAAAGTGAAGAACACCCTCTCAACCCCACATCTCATGCCTTGGCAAGAAACTACAACTAACACTCCTACTGACTCAAGCTTTGTGGGCCTTCTTCTTACCCTCCCATATGTAGACTGTTACATGCTACCGTTTCAGTTTTAGAAGGACCCACCAGTCCAAGGACATTACCTGATCCCTTATGGCTGCAAATCACTTCTCAAACGCAACAAGACCATGACATGTGATGAAAATGGGACATGGATTTCACCCCCCCCCCACAGGAATACCTCAAAAGACTTAATTGGGAAACCTATATTTCCTTTATATGTTTAATACCTCTATAACAATTCCTCCCAGTCTGTATATTCCCAAATGTAAGGTAGTCCCTTAAACACCTTCTTTTCTTTAATTCCTTTTTTAAATTCATTTTTATTTCTTTCTTTCACTATATATTCATAGATTTTTTTCTCTTTAACTTCACCTGTTTTGACTATGCTTGGTACAAAAACATACAAGGGAAAGTCTTGCCTGGGATGAAAGCTCAGGTCAAAACCAGGGCACAAAGTTTCTATAGCCTGACATTCTTACCCCAAATGCACCAGCAATATAATATGGCACCATTCCTTTTTGCAGAGGCATACTAAAAAAGGGGGGAGATATTATGTATAGAAACAAATTCTTATCTACTAGAGGTAAGAACCCATTCATTTGATAATACAAGTGTGCATCCCACCCGAAACATGTGTCATGCTGACCCAATGTAGACTCCAGGTGACCTGACGGCGACCATCCAAACCTGAGACCTAGACCTCAGATCAACACCATTCCCTAAAACAGTAACAGGAACCAAACTCCCCCAGGAAATTTCTAATACCTCTCTGTTGCATATGTAAACATTTCTAATCTTATCATGATTTGGAATTTTTATGTATAAGCATTTCTGGACCCACCCTGATCCTATCCTGATCAGTGATTGGACCCTACTCTAGGGTGTGACCTGGCTTTCTGCCCCTACCCTAGGGTGGTACCTGACTCTAATGTATAAAAGAGAAGTCTTTGGAAGGCTTGGGGGCTTTTGGGTTGGAACTGACGCTGGGTCATTGGACCTCAGTTATTTCTACCGAATAAAGCTGATATTTCCACAAGTCTGACTCTCCATGAGCTGTTCACTCGCCGATTCACCTCAGAACCGCTGGTTACTGGGTGGTAGACGCATTCTCCGAGCTGGAGGGGAGAGACCTCGTCCTCCCTACCTCCGTTAGCGAACCTCTCTTGGGGACGGATTACTTCATAATGGCGCCCGAACAAGCTGGAACTGGACCCTCACCAACTGTAAGTAAAATACTTTATTGGAAATTTCCACAGTTGACCATACAATGGCTTCTTTGGTTAGTCTTTTGGGTTCTGCCACCCTTTTGCTTACGCATTGGTTCTCTATTATACAATTATGTTATTCC
>PVKC010017167.1:0-20267 GCA_004027635.1 Crocidura indochinensis
CCTGCCAGAAGGGGTTGGGGGGTTGGGAGGGAAGTTTATAGATCTGGGTTTGAGAGAGAGATAGAAGGATAATACAAAGAAGGCAACATCTCATCGATGCTTTATCTCCACCCCTACTCCTACCCCTGCGGACTGGCCAATGCTGTTCTGGTTACTATCCTGCCCCCGCCCCTCCAATTGTCCAAGTTTTTCTATTTATACCCTGCATGATAGGGGACGTGTCCAAGAGTATGTCCAAGGTGCATATCCAGGTCCAATTGTCACTGCAGTGGGGTTACCCAAGGGGCGTGTCCATGACAACTGCCATTACATCAACAGGTAGATATGGAGAAAAAAAGTCCTAAATTAATTTCATGTTGCTTTACCAACCTTGATGTAAAAGTGTGTTGGAATTCCTCAGCAAAGTTAGAATAGAACTATTATTTGAACCAGCAATTTCACATCTCAGTATCTATTTCCCAAACACAAAACTATTAATTTGAAAAGACAACTATGTACAGCTAAGTTTATAATTGCAGCACCCGATAGAGGAGCCTCTATAAGAAAGCAACTCATATTCCCAATAGCATTAGATAAAGATAAATGTGCGTATGTTTGTGTGTATACAATGGAATAATATGTAGCTTAAATTACAGATAAAGCCATGCAGTTCATTGAAATGTGAATGGAATTGCAGAATATCATGTTAAGTGAAATTAATTCCAGGGAGGAGGACAAATGTTAAATGATCTCATTCATCTGTGATGCATAGAAAATCAGTACAAGGGAATAGACAGAACTGAACAATGGCAAAGTCCTGGCCTTGAATTACAAAATTAAGGTCGCCAAGCAGTGAGGGAAGATAATGGAAATAATAAAGATCAAACTAGAGGTGACATAAGGACAGTCATGGAAGATCTTAAGCATTCTCGTAGTGTTGTACTGTAGTGCAGTATGAACAACAATGCCTTAAATTTTAGCACATCATAGCAATGTGCCCTAAGTTATAATAAATAAAACTTGAAATAAAAAATGGAATCATAGAAGCGAGTCTCATACAAAAAGAAATTTTTTGAAAAAGAAACTGTACACAGTAGATATGTTGTATGAAATTGTGGTAATGTTATTATAAGTCAAAGGACTACTGGAAGTTAAGGGGAAAATTGGAATAAATCCTTCCCCAGAGACTTGGGGGAATAAGGCCAGACTAAAAGCCTTGGTTTCAAACGACCAGGCTTCAGAACAAAAAATCAATAATCTTCTGTTGTTTAAACCACTTGGGCTCTGGATCTTTGTTACAACAACCCTAATAAATCTATACAGGAAGTTGCATTAGAATTTAGAGAACTAATATAATCACATTCCTGCCAAAGAAGTCATTTACTTTTAAATTGTTTAAACTTCATGAAATTTTAAATAGTATATATCACTACATTAGACTATTGCTATTAAGAATAGTAATATATATATAGTTTTCAGACAAGGTATGTAGTCAATAAGAAAAAATAAATCATTGAATTATTTTAACAAGTGACAAAAATATATTTTATACCTAAAATACTATTAGAATTATTTTTTTATAAAGATACATATTGATAAACGTAATAGTAAAGGAACAAACTTCAACAGACTGGTGATGTTCAGTGGGCTGAAGTGATAGGCAGAGGGTAAATAGCTTGCTTTGCATGTAGCCAACATTGTTCAATTCCCAACATCCCATTTGGTTCCCTGAGCCTGACAGAAGTAATCTCAGAGTACAGAGTCAGGAGTATCATTCGGTGTGGCCTTCCCAAAATAGAGAAAAAATCTGTTCAAAAAGCCCGTGTCCAGATTTTTTTCTAGTGAATCCCATCAAATCTTAAAAGATGAACAAGCATCTACCCTTCTCACATTCTATTATAAAGTTGAAAATGCAGAAAATTCTTCTAAACAATTTATACAAAGCTGAATAATACCCAATACTTAAGCTGATAAACTACAAAAAATATATAAACTAATACTTCTAATAAACCTAGATATAAAATATATCCTCAAGGCCAGAGTGGTGGCGCAGGGCACAAGGTTTCTGCCTTGCCTCCACTAGCCTAGGATATACCACAGTTCAATCCCCCAGGTCCCATATGGTCCCCCAAGCCAGGAGTGATTTCTGAGTGTATAGCCAGTAACCCTTGAGCGTCACTGAGTGTGACCCAAAACCCAAAAACTAATAATAATAATAATAATAATAATAATAATAATAATAATGAAAAAAGAAAAAATAGCCTCAACACATTCTCAGTGAACAAAATTTAGCAATGCACAAACACACAAAAACAAAAAACCAATATATCACAATTAAGTAGAATTTATTCCAGATATTCAAAATGGTCCCCATTTCAATTAAATTAATGTATCACAACAATGAAAACCAGTGCAACACATGCTAATTTACTCAGGTTCAAACCCTGGCATCTGATATAGTTCCACAAGCCTTCCAGGAGTAATTCCTAGGTGCAGAGTCAAGAATAACTCCTGAGCAGCAGTGGGACAAAACAAGACAAAACAAAAACAAAGTTAAATTGAGAACCATCTAACTATTAAAACAAATAAAACACAAGAAATGTTTAAGTATTCCATTTTCATTAACAAGATAAATTATTTTTTTGTTATTATTTTGTTTTGTGGCCACACGCAGTGATGCTTAGGGGTTACTCCTGGCTATGCATTCAGAAATTTCTTCTGGTTTGGGGGACCATATGGAATGCTGGGGGTTCTAACTGCGGTCTGTTCTAGGTTAGTGTGTGCAAGCAAATGCCCTACTACTTGCGCCACTGATCAGGCGCCTAATTTAATATTCTTAAAATGACCATCTTACCCAAGACTGCAAAACATCAATCAAGTTTGGATTTTTTTAAATGGCTTAGTGCCATTACAATTTGTATGTGATCACAAAACTCACCAACTATCTAAGGAAATCCTGAGGGTTAAAAATGGAGTTATTATGGAGTTCCTTTTTGTTAAACTATACTATGAAACTATAGTAATTAATAGTGTGATATTAAAATAGAAAGCATTCAGATCTGCTGAAGAGAATTGAGAGCCTAGATGTAAACTATAAGATATATAAACAGTTGAAAGGGGGTGTGGATAAAATAAAACAATAACAATATATAAACAGTTAATTTGAGACAAAAGAGCCCAAAGCATTAAAAGGATGCTGTTGGAGAAGTATTAAAACAGTGATGAAGTCCACTTCATATGTGTTTAACCTGGGTGTTGATTCCTAACATCCCATATTATCCCCTGAAACCTGCCAGAAGTTATATCTGAGTGCAGAGTGTAGAATAAGTTTAGAGCTCTACTGAGAGTGGGGAAAAGAAAGATTTTAAATGACAAATATAAGAGAGTTATGAGTATTGATTGAGGGGGCAGAGCTGTGGCACAACGGTAGGGCCTTTGACTTTCAAGCAACTCCTTTCACGCAGCTAACCAAGGATAGACTGCTGCTGAATCCCACTGCGTCCCATATGGCCCTCTAAGCTAGGAGTGATTTCTTAGCGTATAGGCAGGAGTAACCCAGGAGTGTCACCAAGTGTGGCCCCAAAACAAAAGAGTATTGATTGAGTACAAACACATAAATGTTAACTCAAAAGGCCAACTCAAAAAGTCTTAACTATTTACATATTACTCTGGAATCCATAAAATCCATTGAAGACAGAGTACAGACTAAAGTCTTTGTAATAGTAGCTTCAGTGGTATTTTTCTATTGAGCAATATTGGAAAGAAAATCAAAACAAAAGTGGTTAAATTGGATGACATAAATCTAAAGATTTCTGCACATTTAAAGAGATTTTCACTAAAACAAAAGACATTCAGACATTTTACAGAACAGGATAAAACATTTGCACAGCATACATCTGACACAAAATTAATACCCAAGGTTTCTGAAGTATATAAACAGTAACTAAACACAAAAGAGGTTAAATAAGCCATTCAACAATGAGGAAAAGAACTGAACTCATACCAATAAATCATAGGAATATATTTTAAAAATCACCATCATTGATTATCAGGGAAAAGTTAATTCAATTCACAATGTGATATAACTTCCCAGGAGTGATAATAACTTTTATCAAAAAGACCATAAATGATAAGTACTTCCAGAAATGTGGAGGCTATGTATGTTCATTGACTATTGGAGAAAAGGTAATCTCATTCAGTTATCTATAGAAAGTTGTAGTATATTTTTAAAAATATTAAAAAAATTAAAGTACTTTATTATCAAGTCATTTTCTCTGCCTACCAATCTGTCTAAACTACACAAAACCACTGTCTTGAAAATATACAAGTACATGTACTTATAGGGCAGGACTTAAATATCTGAAAACAATCCTAGTATCCAATTACACATGAATGAATAAAGAGCAAATGGTAGATACATAAATACACATGTACTATTTTCTATAACATGGAGGAGACTGGAAGTTTTATGTTAGAGTAATTCATAAGGAAAAATAAACAAATACCTGGGGAAATTATCAAATACAAATCTCACTCTATGTAGTAGAAACAAATCACAGCAACAAAACAGAATTTTATAAAAACTTGTGACTGAAATTGAAGCAGATTTTACCAAGCAATGGTGGCTAATGGAAGAGAAAGTTTTCTATGTACTATGGTAGATGTATGAAGGCATCATGGTGATAGACAATTCATATGCACATAATTTAAATATAAGAAAATTGAGAATAATATTTGATATTATAATCTGTTAGGTATGGCCACCAAAAGGAGAAAGATTAGATATTTAACACTTGTGAAGATAAACCAGCATCATCAGTTTTTATAGGTTGAAAGCAATGAATTTTCTAGATAACCTGGATAATGAATTTGAAATCTCTGGAATTATTTTTGTAATAGGGTTGAGCTAAATAAATTCTCTCATATTCACCTTGACACCAGAAAATACAGCAACCTGGGTCCACAACTGCCATATTTTCAGCAGAAAAACGGCCAAGCTCTACAACCAAGCTCAAACAGAAAATAATGGCACTGCCAATTTTCAGATCGTCAAATTTAGGATTATATCTCTGTGGAATTCTTGGAACCAATGACAACACTTTATTTCTGCATCAATTACAACAGCCCAACACCACACTCCACACACTTAGACATAATGCCTCAATCTGCAACTTAACTTTATCAAATTGCAGAGCAATCAAATTTATTTAACTTTTTTGTTTATTTTGTTTGTTTGCTTGTTTTTTTGTGTTTGTTTTGGCCACATCCTGTGATGCTCAGGGGTTACTCCTGGCTATGCACTCAGAAATTGCTCCTGGCTTGGGGGGCCAGATGGGAAGCAGGATCAAATTGAGGTCTCTCCGAGGTCAGCTGCGTGCAAGGTAAAAATCCTACCTCTGTGCCACTACTCTGGTCTATGGACACCCTAACTTTTTATTGCTTTTTTTTGGACACCCTAATTTTTATAGTTATTTTAGCCCAATAGTATCACAGAAAATTTGCATGAATTTAATATAATAGCAATCTAATTTAATCTAATAGTAATCTACCCAGGTCACTGAGCCTAAACAGTATCTGAAGACTCAAATAGCATCAACCACAGGGCAATGAATCTTAGACATTAGTAACACCATAGAGCTACATAATAATTATTTTAAATTGACCCTTATTGATATAAGTTTTAAAAATCCCATTCCGTTTGTTTTGTAAGAAACAATATAAAGTAAATTTGTTTCTGCAAGGAAGCAGGTTATAATGGTGGGTGGGAATTTGGGACACTGATGAAAAGTGAGATCACACTGATGGTGAGATTAGTGTTTGAACATTTAATGTTTGAAACAACTATTATGAGCAACTTGGTAAATAATGATGATATAACAAAAAATAAAAACAAACTGAATATCTCTCGAGAGGAAGTAAACATTTGACTTATTATTCTTTTTTTAACTTATTATTCTTTCATATTAAAAAGTCTTACACGCATGTAAACAAAAAATGTGATAACTGAAAATGCGAAAGAAAAGATATTGAAATATATAGTTATAAAGAAAATATGTGTGAGATAAAGTGAATGTTATTTAATATGTTAAAAAATTAAATAAATTTTATTTGAAAAACTATTTGAATAGTCAAAAAAGAATATTGATAATAGACATTTTCTAATATATTAAAATACTATATGTATTTAAAGAAAAGTGGGTGACATTGTATTAACTTTTGGCTTCCTATTATTCTCCATACTTAAAGAATGCTGTAGAACTGCAGATGGAAAGGTAGTAGAGTAGTTAAGATGATTGTTTACACACAATTAGCCCAGGTTTGAACCCCATTACCCATACAGAACTTCCATGCACTTCAAAGGGTAATCTCTGAGCATAAAATCAGGGGTAAGCCTAGGGCACAATCAGGTGTGGCCCAATATCAAAAACAAAGATGATAGATAGATAGATAGATAGATAGATAGATAGATAGATAGATAGATAGATAGACAGACCATGTAGGACAAGTTGGTCTGAAGCTCTCCAAAGTACATATAATGTATCTTAGAATACTATTTTACAACTTTGAAACTATTTTTATAGACATTAGTAAATATAATTTCCCAAGTGATTGCCATGTACTTTTTTGAACTCATAAATTAATAGATTAAGGCAATAGATATATAAATTTATTTTCATCTTTCAAAATATCTTGCTCTATGTTTATAGAATTTTTCATCACTGTAGACTTTATCCTGAATTATAGATTTTGTTGAGTAGAATAGGAACCTGATAAATGTAAATAGTGCTTTAATATTGTTACAGATTTTCCTTCCCATCAGAAGGCAGTTGTATGAAACAAAACAAAAAAGCAACAACACTGTAATACATAGGGGAGAAACAAGCATCATTATTAACACCAAAATAATGTTTGTGTCTATTTCTACTGCCCAGAGTTCCAGAGATGTGAGTAGAGTAAATAGAAGTCTGAATATGTTATTCCACAACATATACAGAATCTGTAAATTCACTAGAGTAAAGGAATTGGATTATGTTTAACCAGAGTCCAAAATAGTTGATCAATCATTGAAGCAGAAAAGAGGAAACCATAGCTATTCAGTTTGCCTGTATCTTCACATGTGTTGGTCCACATCAATATTACATTATTATTATCACTAACAAGAAAATTTAATCCTTTGTTAACTGAAATAAGTTTCAGAACTGAAAATAGTGAATATGTATTCATTGAAATATATACTAATCACAAAGAATGAGAACAATCAGTGCTGGACAGGGATGTGGAGAGAAAGGAACTCTTATCCACTGCTGGTGGGAATGCCGTCTAGTCCAACCTCTATGGAAAGTGATATGAAGATTCCTCCAAAATCTGAAAATTGAGCTCCCATTCGACCCAGCTATTCCACTCCTAGGGATATACCCTAAGAACACAAGAACACAACACAAAACCCCCTTCCTCACACCTATATTTATTGCAGCACTATTCACAATAACCAGGCTCTGGAAACAACCAAGATGCCCTTCAACAGATGAATGGCTAAAGAAACTGTGGTATATATACTCAATGAAATATTATGCAGCCTTCAGGAGAGATGAAGTCATGAAATTTTCCTATACATGGATGTACATGGAATCTATCATGCTGAGAGAGACGCAGAATAATCTCACTCATCTATGGGTTTTAAGAAAAATAAAATTCATTTTTGCAACAATCCTCAGAGACAATGAGAGGCGTGCTGGCACTTCCAGTTCACTTCATGAAGTTCACCACAAAGAGTGGTGAGTAGAGTTATAGAAATAACTACACAGAGAACTACCATAATCATGTGAATGAATGAGGGAACTGAAGAGCCTGTCTGGAGTACAGGTGGGGGTGGGGTGGAATGGAGGGAGATTTGGGACATTGGTGGTGGGAATGTTGCACCGGTGAAGGGGGTGTTCTTTACATGACTGTAACCTAATCACAATCATATGTATAATCAAGAAGTTTAAATAAAGAAAAAAACAGAAAAAGTAAAACGGCTGGTCTGAACTTATCAGAACTTATTAATGTTAGAATCACAAAGTTGGTATATAACCCCCTCACTGCTCAGTTTGACTGGTTAAAAAAAAAGAAAAACATCTATTTTGTAATGCTCACATATTACTAATAATCAGAAAATACAATGGAAATAAAAATTGAATCAAATAGGAAAAACATGCAAAATAATCATAGAAGATATTTATAAAAATAGGCTCAATATTACTAGTGACATAATTAACACAGATTTAAAAATGAGATAAATTTTGATATGTACTACATCAGTGGTCCTCAGACTACGGACCGTGGGCCACATATTGTATTTGTTCCTGTTTAGTTTCTTCACATCAAAATAAGATATATGCAGTGTGCATAGGAATTTGTTCATAATTTTTGCTTTTACTATAGTCTGGCCCTCCAATGGTCTGTGGGACAGTGAACAGGGTTCCTGTTTAAAAACTTTGAGGACCTCTGTACTAGATAGACAATTACCACAATTGTGTACTTGAAGGAATTAAGGTTTTTCTCTGTTATATTAGTATATTTTGAGTATATGTAAGTATATACATAAATATTTAAATGTATTATAAGTATAAAATACTTAAATAGGTATAAAATTATAAGTAAATATATGTAATATATACATATACTTGGCATTGAGAGTTTCTCTATCTTTTCTTCTTAACATTGTTGTAAAATGCTTAGGTAAGCCAAAATGATTAACTGATGAGTAAATCTTAACCCTTTACATATTTTCTATCAGTTAATTGCAAAAAAAATTAATAAAACAATATGGATCGCTTAAGCAACCATGAGAAAAAAACAAGCTCACTATAAATAGGGAATACAGCCCAACTTTTAGTAACATTGGCAATTTCATTTAGATTGAACTTCAGTGGAATAACATCTGATCTCAAAATGTGGACAGGTTTTCAAAAGGAAAGAGATGGCAATAATAGTTAAAATATTGGCCATACTCTTTCATAGTGGGCACCGAGACTAAATATCTTGACATTACGACATTGATTATGAGAAGAGCAAGAACAGAGTTAAATAGATGGGAGGAGAAAATCCCTGTACAGAGAAAATAAAAGAGATCCTAAGTCAGGAAGAATTAAAATCCTTTGAGAAACTTAGAGGAAGTAGCATGGGCAGTAGCAAAAATAGGGGCTAATAAATCTGAGACATAATAAAGGCCCCAATTTTACTGGTGGAGCAGAGAAAATAAAATATATAGTCTTTAAGACATTTCATCTTCTAATTTCAGTACTTGTATTGTTTTCTTTCTGCCAAGTTCATACTCTGTCTTCTTAAGTGTCTTTTCCTTGTGCTGTGATGGCCTGTTCTAGGTTCTTTTCAAATTCAGTTATTTTATTTAAATTAGTAATTAAATGCTGATTTTGCCTAAAGGAATGTTCTTCATAATAAAGACATTTTTTTTTCATTGTTCTGTTGCCATTTATAACTTGGAAAGTTGAAAGAGGATGTTAAAGAGAATGTGAGTGGGTGAGAAAAAAATGCTACAGGGAAGAAAACTGGATTCTTGAATTTCATAAGATGGTATAATTTGAATTGTAGTTTACTTCAATAAAACATTAAACTGAATTTAAGCAGATTCTGACTTTATATGAGGAAAAAAATCATCATTTAGTTTTTAAAGGGAAGTGCCATGTTTTGGTGGGAAACACATTAGCCCCAGACTGCAAAATTCATAACAATAGAATATTGTCAATATGAAATTCCTCACAATACATGAATACTTAAAAAGAAAGCAGAGAATCAAGACAGTTTCAAACTTACATATATGTTATATTATAATCTAACCATACATAGATAATTTCAAAGCTATATTAAAATTATTTTACTTGTCATATAATATTTTGTTGTATTTCATGAATCAAAGTATGTGAATGGAGTATAATTTATACAACAGTCAAATATAGTAGAGTTTTTCATCCTCAGTTATTGAAAACAGTGATGTTTTCTCCTTTAATAAAAGTACTGTACAAGTAATATTTCCCTTTTCTACAATTTATCTTTATCTACAATTTATTTATATCTGAACTACAGAACCAATAAAACTGAAAGTATGAGTTCCACACTGCAACAACCAAACTTGAAAATATACTTGTAACTGATTAGAGAGAAACTAGGGACACTGGTTGAGGGAAGTTGACTGGTGATAGAATTGAGGTTTGCTCATTGCACACCTGAAATTCAACTTGAAAATTTTATAAATCACAGAGCCTTAATACATTTTTTAATGATCACAAGATATACCAAACATAACCCATGACATTTAGAGTTGAAAGAATAATGGAGTTATTCTAAAAAAAAGTTTAAGAAATATTTAAAGAATGATTATTTAAACTTAACACCCTAAAAACAAGGAAAGGAATGTTGGTTTTTATTAGGTTTTGAAGATTAAGTTTATTAACACTATGCAGTAGATAAGTTTCATTTAATAATCAGATGAAAGAGCATGAACATTTGGCATAGAGAATTACTTTTGAATTTTGAACTAACCTAGAAAATTCTTGATTTTATTCCAAAGTAACACTAGCCCTCCATCTCTTTCTGTATCTATCTCTCTTTTATTACTGAGATGGGTTCCTTAAAAAAATAAGAACAGCGCTCATGTGTATGGTGGGATGGTAATGACAGAGGTGATATAATAAGCATCTTAAAGTAGATCAGATACCAAACTTTGAAAAGTAACTAGAATGAAAGTAGCTACCTCCATGTATGCACAACTTAGCAGATAAGAAAAGTCAGATGAAAGCTAAATAATACAGATAACTCTAAGATAATATGGTAGACAAACTTCCTAGCTACAATAAATTAGGGGATTTAGACTTAGTATGATATAGTCATGAGCAAACTTGAATTCTAAGAAGCACAGATACAGATCAACTAATTATTTTGCCACACTGTAAAAACCTATGCCAATGACAGCTATTGTTAAATGGGTAAAGTGTGATGTTTTCATAAGACACAAACGAGTTACAATAAACACAACTTGAACTCCCCAGTCATCCTCAGGAGCTTTATTTATTTTTCTTAGTTCTTTGGCAAAAGTTGAACTATTCTCAAGGACTATGGATGACATGCTGTGCACAGGTGTGATGGGACTGATTTACCATCCCTTAAGCCAGGATGCCAAACAAAGAATGGAAGGAACTAACAGAGTCCTTCCAAATGTTGCATTGAAAATTCTTAGAGCTGTGGTAATTCTCCTTGATTTTCTCTCTATTGTTTACTATCTCCAGAGAGTATCCAAAAGTCTCATAGTATTTTTAAAGTTCTCCTCTTTGGAACACCTTTGTCTATAAACTGTTATAGAATTTCATACACAAACTATTTACATACCACACCCAGAGCCCAAGTGTCTCCTTCCCTCTAACACTTTCTTTGTGTCTTTCACCCTTCCTCTCCCATGGCAAGCTTATCACTGAAGTCAAGTTCTTAATTTCTGTTGTTTGGGGCATTTGTATTGATCTTATACTGCTCCATATCTAGCAAATAAGAGAGATTATTTTGTATCTGCTCCCTTCGTCTGATTGACTTCATTCAGCATGATACTCTCTAGCTCCATTCATGTGGCAGCAAATTTTATTATTTCATTTTTTTTTCTTGGAGTTGAGTAGCATTCCATTGTGTATAAGCACCACAGTTTCTTTATCCAGTTATTGGATCTGGGTTTTTCCCAAACTGTTGACTTTTGTGAATAGTGCTAAATGAACTGCATACAAATGTCATTTCAAAATTGAGTTTTTGGTTCCTTGGCATAGATGACCATTAATGACTTGGCATAGATGACCAGATGACTAGATCCTATGAGAACCCAAGTCTTCATTTCTGAAAAGTATTCATATTATTTTACACAAAGATTGGACCAGTTGGCATTCCTGCCAGCAGTGAATGAGGACCCATTTTTTTTTCCCACACCCCTGTCAACGTTGTTGATTTTGTTCTTTGAAAAATCTGCCAGACTCCCAACTAGTATGAGATGATATCTTATTACTGTTTTGATTTGCATTCCACTTATAGGTGATATAGAACTTTTTTATATACCTTTTGGCCAACTATTTGTTTAAATCAGGGAGAGGTGATGGATTTTTTCCAATTATGCTAGTACCAGAATAATGTTGTTTGGGTGCCTGTTGTTTCTGCAGTGTTCTCATTTTGCTTGTTCTCATTTGTCATGATGGTTTAAATTTTCTCTCTTCCCTCTCTCATTTTCCTCCCCCTCTCTCTATCTATCTCATGTTGCTATAAATACATAAACTTAGTGTTTTCAAAGCATAGGTATTTGATTCATTTTTATTTTCTTGTTTTGTGTCAAAATTTAATCTTAGGGTGTATGCTTTGTTGTTTCTTGTCCTAGATTAAAAACTCAAGCTGTTGTAAAATAAAAATTGTATATTATTAGCATAATTAAATAAATAACATTCCATAACCTAACAGTTACCTTATTTTAAGGACATGATGAGACTGTTTAAGATATACTCAAAAAGTTCAAGAGTATAATGCATTATGTGTAACTCAATGACTATACACTATGTTAATCCCCTAGACAAATTTTAATTAATAACTCAAATTTACACTCTGATTCATCTTTCCCTCATTCCTCAACTCTTCTTTACACCTTCTGGCAACCACTGTTCTACTCTTAATTAGCCTTCTTTTTGTAATGCTTTATTTAAACACTACGATTTACAAAATCATTCATAATACAGTAGATTCAGGTATTCAGGGTTCTAACACCAATCTCACCACCACTTGTGACCATCCCTCAACAACATTCTCCATTTCCCATCCACCCCACAAGCCTATTACCTAAGCATGCTCAAAAGTATTTCTTTTGTATGCTTGTAACATCAAAATGATAATTGGGGTTATCAAAAGTAGTTGAAATAAATTTCAGAAAATTGTATAAGTAATTGTGCTATTGATGTATTTTGAGGATTTACTGAGCTCTGGTGCTCTCTGAGCAGTCTGTGCAATTGTTTTTGCGTGTTAATCTGTGAAAAGATAAAAATTCTATCTTATAACCAGATAGACTGGTCTCCAGGCTGAAAACTCCTGAGATCTCTAGGTATGAGGACTGTCTACGTCCCTTCCAGGCCAAAGCTCAGAAGACCCACCCACAGCCCACAGACTCGGACATAAATATGACCTAACTTCACAAATTAATAGAAATCGAATTATTGATTTGCTCCAGTTCTACAGCTCCTGGATGTGGTCATGCAACACCTCCAAATTTTACAATAATGGCAGCAAAGTAGAAACAAGGTGAATCAGATGGAAAATTTGCATAGAACTTTGATCTTTTTTGAGTTTTCGACCTACTTGATTTAATGTATTATTTGCCTCTCTTTGCTCAGCTTAGGTTATTTACATCGCAACTTCAAGTGTCATTAATATGGTTACAAATATAAGCATTTCCTTCTCATTTATGTTTCAATAATTTCCTATTATTTTTATCTATTCATCCATTAAAAGACCACAATTTTTTTAATTTAGTTCTTTTCCATTGTACTACAACAAGCACCGACTCTAAACAACATGTGTTTTGAGATACTTTTTATATTCACTCCTTTCTTTTTTTAATAAAAATAATGATTTCATTTTTTACTCATAATTAAGATATTGTATTTGGCAGTTCTACTTAAATATTTTTTGAGTCATAGAGACAGTACAATAGGCAAACACACTCAGACTTTGCCCACAATTGACTTGGGATTGATATCTTGCACTATATGTAGACCCCTAAAAATTTACCAGGATGCCTAAACACAGGTCCAGACAAAGGAATAAGTCTTGACCACAGATTATGAATTCAAAATAAACAAACAAAACATTTTTGAAAAATATTCACAATATCTACTATATGTAGTCTGTATACCAATTTAAATTCTGCCAACTATATGAGGGGATTTTCTTTTTTGCACATGTATATTGACACCCATTATTTCATAAATTTTGGTAACAATTAGCCTTAAATGTGTGAATTTCTATCTCATTGTCATTTTGATGTAGATCTCCTTGATAATTGGTGGTATTGAGCCTGTTTTCTTATATATACATTAGCAAAATATGTTTTATTTTGGAAAAATGTTTACTCAGACCCTTGGTTAATTTAAAATTGTTGATTCTCTGCTATTGAGTAGTATGCAACTTTATATATGTCAAAATTTACCCCCATTATAGGATGGAATGTAATATGTGGTTCACTCTTTAGTTTTTCTTTAATTTATTTTGTCCTTTGCATACAGAAAGTGTTACATTTGATGCAATCAACCTATATATTTTATTTATTTTGCCTTTGTTACTTGAACTTTGAACCTTATATTAAAACTGTTCATATATATATGCATATATATTTTGTTTTGCTTTTGTTTTTGGGTCACACCCGGCATCACATATCATTCCCCCAAGTCCACCAGGTGTGATTTCTGAATATAGAGTCAGGAATAAGCCAACCTCTTCTCCCATAAAGCCAACAAAAACAAAAAAAAACAATGAGTGTAAGCCAGAGAGCAAAACAAAAAAGTTTGTATTTTCTAGTGCTTTCATAACTCGTGCATTAAAAAATTCTAGATGCTATTCTGATAATTAAGTCCCAGCTGATATAAAATTTCTGTAATTGTATAATCATGTGCCATCTAACAATCTTTGGTCAATTACAGGCTGCATATAAGATGGTGGTAAAAGAGTTCTTATTGCCTAGTGATGCTGTAACTATAATTATGGTATATTGCTTAATGATAGTATCAACTATATCATTCTTAACACAGTCTTGATTACATATATTTGTTCTTTTAATTTAGCCTCATTAAAAACCATTTTTTCTGGGGTTAAAGAATTAGTATGAAGTTCAAGTTACTTGCTTTGCATGTGACTGAAAGACTTCAACCCCAGGATTCACATATAAGCACATCCCCTGCAACCTGAACCATGAGGAGTGATCTTTGGATACAGAACCTAAAGTAAGTTCTGAACACTGCTGTGTTTTTTCCAGTCAGGAAAAAAAAAATCATGGTCCCTAAAAATGAAAAATCGGTTTCAAATGTTGCCAGTGAAATATCAAGTCAAGTGATTGACCTCACATAAAAATACTAAAAGTAATTGGGGCAAATAAAGTGGAAAATCAGTGCCTATATTTCCTCTTTCAAAATAACAATAAACTGGAAGGATAAGGATGAAATTCTGAAAGCTGTTAATCTTCATTAAAAGCAATAAAATTAGCACAAATTGAGAAGAGCCTTATCAAATACAAATACTCCTATGAGTGGAATTTAAAACTAGGATTAATTTATGTCTCTTAGCACCATATGGAACTAATAATGATAATATCATCACCAATTCAGGTTGGTTTGAATGACTCAAAAATATGAATATGTTTGTAAATTTTGAAATATAACATTTTTGGCAATAACAAATAGTTCAATAACCATTGATTCTGCCAGTCTGACATAAAAAGCAGTTGGATTTTTTTTGAAATTTGGATTAGATAATTACAAAGGAAATTATCTGTGAGAACTAAACGTTTTTTTGTTTTTAGTTTTTTGTTTTGTTTTGTTTTGTTTTGTTTTTAGTTCTATCACACCTGATGGTACTCAGGACTTACTCCTGATTCTTTTCAAAGGGACATTTCTAAAGGGGCTCCAGGTACCATCTGGGGTTCCTGGTGTCAAGCCTGGGTTATCTAAATGCAATACATCACCCTACCCAGGGTTCTATCTCACCAGCCAAGAACAAAATTTTAATATGGGTGAAGCATCCTATCCTGCACACGAATGACTGTGAAGAATGACTCACAAGGAAACCAAGGCAATGCCAGATTTCTAGTCTTTTCAGATAGGACAATATAGTCTTGTGTGTGAGGAATGCTTTTTTGGATAAAATAGAAACTCTTTTATTATCTGTAACAATGAAGACTTCAAATCCTTCAATAATATTCATAAAAACATACTGTCTGTGTACTACTAAAATAGTAAAGAGTCATGGGTAACAGTTATTCCAAAATGCTCTCCCTTAATTGCTATGCCAACAAAATGAGAAGCATTATTTAGAGACAAGCATACATTTAAAAATTGTATTTTTGCTTTTAGTAAAGAAGCAAACATTTTCTTTCAGGAATTTTCATCGCCACTAATCTGTCATTTTTCACTCCAAAGCAACAAAACAACCTCTTTGAACAACAACAGAAAAAGGATAAAAAACTTATGATGGTTTTGTTTTTAGGTCGCGCAGTGATGTTCATGGCTTATTTACTCCAGGCTCTGCACTCAGGAATCACTTCTGGCATGCTTGAGGGACAATAGTGGGTGCTGAGGATAGAACCTGGGTCAAGAGATGATCCAGCATTCTACCAATTGTATTATCTCTGGGTCTCTAATTATGATCACTTTTAAGGGCTATTCTCTGAGTAAGATTGCTGTCCATGAAAACAATGAGAAGATATTGGGAAATTATGGAAGTAATATGACATATATTATTTCATCAAGATCCTGGTTTTGTCTTGGTTCAGGACCACCAAATATGAATACTCAAAAAATCCATCCCTGATTGGAAAATATTTTTTCAGGGATTTGAGGTTGCAAAATTTGTGATATGTATTCTGACCATTTCACAATGACAAAATCATTTAATGATGCAATTATCACAGCATTCCATAATTTTAAATAACATATGATTGGAAACTTAACTGAAGAGGAACTTTAAATACTCATATTTTATAATGTAAAATAAAAATTAGACTTTACATTGTATTATAAAGAGAAATATTAAAAATAACATGCTTACATTGCTATTTCTTATGTGAACACACTAGGAAATAAAAATCACAAATATAGGTAGGGCTTTTGCCTTGCACCCAGCTGACCCAGGTTAGATCCCCAACCTCCCTAAGATCCTCTGAGCCTGCCATGAGTAATTTCTGTGCTCAGAGGAAGGAGTATCCCTGAACACTACCAGGTGTATATATATATATATATATATATATATATATATATATATATATATATGTACATATGCATATATACACATATATATTCATATGTATCTATAATATAATAGATTACTTAGTTAAACTTTATGTTTTTACCTCTAAGAAGGATGAATATAGAACATAATAATATCACTATGAAATTGTTTGCAATGTATGTTTAAATTCTCATAATATTAGTAATTTTAGTTATCATAAAGTTTGCACAAGGAAATCAAATATTTGCATCATATCTCCATAATTTGCTGCTATTTCCTGACTATATAATCTTAAACTTATGAGAAAAAAAGTTAAAAATATATGCAAGGCAATAAAACATTTGCCTTGCATGCTGTTGACCCAGATGCTGGTTCGATTCCTGGAGTCCCATATAGTCTCCCAAGCCAGGAGTAATTTCTGAGCGCATAGTCAGGAGAAACTCCTGAGTGTCACTGGTGTGACCCCAAAAGCAAAAACAAAATAAAAAGTATGCCTTATATACTTACATAAGTATATATTAGTAATATAAAATATAAGTATATATTATACTTAAGTATAATATTTTCTATGAGTAGAGTTTTTTTAGCAAAACAGATATATTCTAGATTAAAATTTTATACTGAATAATTTGATCAATTTACTTTTCAATTTAACTATTTTATGGTAATAGAGGCTAATGTTTATCTTCTACATATAAATTAATATTAAATTTTTAATGATTCTAAAAATGATATAATAATACTTGTAGTCTCAGTATTATGTTTTTTGAATTATTGTGGGATTAATAACACAGATTCATTAAGTTTCAGAAATATAACTTGACCACATTTGCCAAATAAAGTGGGAAAGGAAAAGAATGCAGTTATATGTTCATCATCACCGATTATTAGAGAAATGCAAATGCAACATGTCACCTCACACAACAGCAAGAAAATTTATATTAAAAGTTTTGAACAGTAGAATACTGATGAGATGTGGTATAAGTTGATTTGTTCATTGCTAATGGAACTGTTGCTAGGTTTATACTTTTTGAAAAATAGTTTGGATACTTCTAAAAAAATTAAGATACCATTCTTAGGTATCTATCCCAAAACCACAAAAGCAAAATTACCCCAAAGGACATTTGCACACCTATGTTTATTTCAGGATTTTTTTTTTTACCACAGTCAAGATCTGGAAACAAAACCAAGTTCCAATAATCAGATGAAAAGATTAAAAAATAATGCTACCCACACACAGGAAAATACTGCTCAACTACAAGGAAAGATATCTTGCAGTTTGTTGCAACTTTGGTGGAATTGGAGGAAATCATATTGTATTAAAAGATTTGGAATAAAAAAAAGAAAAATATAAAATGATGTCTCTCATTGTGGATCAATGCAAAGGAAGGGAGTAGATAATCCTCGATAGAAACAAATCTGACATGATATCAATAGAACTGTGATTTCATAATGCTGTTGGTAGGCATTTTATCTAGAAAATTGCTTATATCTACGTTATTGCCTTCATTTGGGTAATCAACTAAAAACATTGAAGGAAAACAATAAGCTGCATGAAAAATACGAATGAGAAGCAAATGGAGTCAAGAAGTCTGATTCTTTTGGAAAGAAATTTTGCATACATACTCTTTTTATCTAGATAGTTTTATAGGTTTGTCTTTTGGGGTCATCTGATGTAGTATATATATACATATATATACTATGTACTGTATATATACTATAGTATATATACATATATACTACATACAAATACATATATATGTCAAATGTTCTACTATGCCACTGATCTCTTCATTTGGTTCTTCTAATCTAGAATTTTCTCCGTAAATTGAAAATTTTGTCAGAGTTGAAAAAGATCAATACAGCCCAGCAGATGTAAATGATTTTAATATTATTGAATAAGCCAGAATGATCTATGTGGAGTCCTGTAGGTATTTTCCAAACTGTACTTTGTTACACAGGGAGAAAAATGTCCAGTTCACATTAAATTTATGTAATAGATTAGTTGATTTCTTCATTTTCACACTAGTTTCAAGTTTTAGCATTGCTATACTGCATTACTTTTCAATTTTGTCTAACTCATAGAACACAGTAATAGTCCGTTGGGGTTTCAGAAACAACTGGTGGGCAAATGAGTCATATGCTGGAAAAAAAAGAATCATTCAAACTTCGTAATTTAAACCTGATAAATATGTAGTTGGTAATCTCACTGACATGGTCCTACCTCTTCCTTATAATTGATTTGTTATATATATTGAACATATTCTTCATTAAGCATGTTTCCAATCACTAGTTATAAGAGATTGGGTAGTAAGTTTGTAGCCAACTCTCTGAGTATTTATTTAATATTAATGAAACTTAAGTTTTGGAGAAAGAATGTTTTGATTCAAGGCCAAAAATATGGGGCCAAGCAATGGCATAGCAGATGGGAGTTTGCCTTGCACGCGGCCAACCTTGAACAGATCCGGGTTCAATTTCTGGCATTGCATGTGGTCCTCTGAGCTTGTCAAGGGACAATTTCCGTGTAAGGAACTAGGAGTAATCTCTGAGCACCGCCAGGTACGACCCAAAGCCCTTCAAAACCAGTAAATTTTTAAAAAGACCCAAAAGCATGTTAATTAAAGCATTTAATCTATGACTTTATTGAAATAAAAATGCATTTTATTCAATGTATTCATTTAGTTACAATATATTTGCATATCTGTTAGTACCATATTATTTTCTACCTTTATCATTTGCAAAAAACATTTACCTTGTTTTTCACTTCTTTTGTGTTTAAGAATACCATTTTCTTTATTTTTTATTTTAAGTAATTTTTAATTTTTATTGTGACCAATGTGAATTACACACACACACATATATATATGTATACACATATACATATATGTATATATTTGGTTTTGGGGGGCTACACCCATTTGATGCTCTGAGGGTACTCCTGGTTAAGCACTTAGAAATTGCCTCTGGCTTAGGGGGACCATATGGGACGTGGGGGGATTGAACCGTGGTCCTTCCTTGTCTAGTGCTTGCAAGGCAGACACCTTACCTCTAGCGCCACCTTAACGACCCCTCACAGTTATATTTAAGATAAATAATGACAGTGAATTTGGGACATTCTCACCACCAGTGTTGTCCTCCCTCCACCCCTGTTCCCAGCATGCATCTTTGCCTCCTGGACTGCTAGTGTAACAGGTCCCCTTTGTATATAGCTTGTTGTAGATCGGATATCTTGATTCTGTTGTCCTTTACTTTGGGTTTGGTACTTAGGTCTTCTCATTTTT
>PVKC010017168.1:0-20333 GCA_004027635.1 Crocidura indochinensis
CAACTCAGAAAATTGGACAGCAAGAAGACAAGAGAAGACCATCTTATTATTAAATAAGCCAATTTAAGAAAAGGTTATAAGAAAAAAATACTTACTTCAGGACCATTTGAAAAGAACTGTAGTTAAAGGTGTATCCACCAATCACCCACATAAATTTTCCATGTAAAACCGCTTTATGGGAAGCCCGGCCTACAGAAGGACTGAAGGGTTTGACATTTGGCAGAATCCAGTAAGACTCGGTAGAAGGAACATTCAAAGAGCAATCAGGACCTATTTTTAAAAAGAATCCAACAATGTACCATTAAAATAGAAGTAAAATAGATTTATATATGGATGTCCAACATATTAATCAATGCAATGCACATAATTAAAGTGCTTAATCTATAGAGGGCAAGCCTAACAATGACAGTCAGATTTACTGGAAAAAATATACACACTTATATTTATATATGTTCAGTATATATCAAATAATATAAAAATTCAAAATTAGTTTAGTCCACTGTTAGAATACTGGAATGAATAACCATGCACTTAAATCCTGATGCTGTCTCCAGAAGTAGAACCCTGAGTAGCAATATTTTCCTCTAGGATAAACAAGACTTTATTTATAAAAATGCAAATGGCAGGCTACCCCAGGTAACTTCTTAAAAATATTTAATTGTGGGGCCAGAGAGATGCACAGTGGTAGGTTGTTTGCCTTGCACACAGCCCACCCAGGATGGAAGGTGGTTCGAATCCTGGCAACCCATATGGTCCTCCGAGCCTGCCAGGAGCGATTTCTGAGTATAGAGCCAGGAGTAACCCCTGAGCACTGCCAGGTGTGACAAACAAACAAACAAACAAATAACACCATTTAATTGTTTGAAAAGAGTGGAGATAGGAGCATTTGTAAAATTGTAAGCTATCAAATACAAGAATCTAAATTATATTTTTAGAACTATCCTTTATTTTTATTTTTAATTTTTGGGGGCCACACCGGGTGACACTCAGGATCAGGCTATGTGCTCAGAAATCACTCCTGGCTCAGGGGACCACATGGGTCACCGGAGGATAGAACCACGGTCTGTCCTGGGTCAGCAGCGTGTGAGGCAAATACCCTACTGCTGTCCCATCACTCCAGCCCCTATCCTTCTTTTAAAAAGCAACAGAGTAGGGAGACTGGAGCAATAGCAATAGCAATAGTACAGCATTTGCCTAGTATGCAGCCAACCTGGGAAGAATCCGGGTTTGATGCCTGGCATCCCATTCGAGTCTGCCAGGAGCGATTTTTGCGCACAGAACCAGGAATAATCCCTGAACACTGCCACTTAGGTGTGCACAATAAACAAAACAAAACAAAACAAAAGGCAATATAGTTGCCATCAGGAGGAAAAATTATTATTCTTAAAAATAAAATTGAGGGGCCGGGCGGTGGCGCTGCAGGTAAGGTGCCTGCCTTACCGCGCTAGCCTTAGACGGACCAGGGTTCGATCCCCCGGTTCCCATATGGTCCCCCGTGCCTGCCAGGAGCGACTTCTGAGTGCATAGCCAGGAGTAACCCCTGAGCGTCACTGGGTGTGGCCCAAAAACCAAAAATAAATAAATAAATAAATAAATAAATAAATAAATAAAAATTGAAACTAGGAACTTGTGCAGAAATACCTAGACACCATAGGTGAAAATACTGCCTTTGCAAGGGTCTTAATTTATTCATTTGTTAAAGGTAGGTCACGAGCTTAGAGAAGTATTCTTAAACTGTAAATAATGGAAGAAATACTCCTGACAGAAACCATTTTTCATTTCATTTAAGATTCTCAAATTACCTCTACTCTGATGAAGTTAAAATATCCTGACACACAAACTAGACATAAGCTCCTATTTTAAGGCTTTATAAATATTAACCAAATAAATGTATTTGAACAAAACATATAAAACCACTAAAGTGAATGTTTCTTACTATGAAGGATAACAGTATTTTTTTCAAACAGAACATTAGTTCAAAACTGACTATATAATTCTAGTCACCATTTTTCTTTCTTCCAACTTGTACAAAATTCTAATTTATATGACATCCCCTATCATCTGACTTTTACTTGTCATAAAAGCATCAGTAAACTTTAACAGAAACCAGCTCAACAGTCAAAACAAATCCTGACCTGGCAATAAAAGTACTTTTTTACTCTATCATGAGAATTTAATCGGCTGTTCTCAAATGTGCTTACATCAAACATTTTTTTATTAAACTATCACTGAATCACAAATTTTACAACTTCCAAACAGAGCTATATTTTAAAACCATTGTCCTATTCCGTTCTGTGTGTTTGTTGTTGACTCTCTTGCCCACTTTCAACATTCTTCATCTACTCTCTAAATTCTTTTCAATCCAATGAATCTGCATTTATCAGGCACAGACTAAATAGCAAGCTTCTTTGTTTTGTCAATTTGTAAACTAATTGAACTAAAATTAGTTTACAAGAGAGTGAGTGTTGATTGGTATTGGGGAAGCACCTTGGCTTACAAAACTATTAGGGAAATTCTATCCTGGAACTATTCCGGTACTACATGCTCTACAATTGTCCCAGGGTCCCTCACCCATACCCACCCCCATGGTAAGTCTGCAACCAAAACTAAGTTGTCAGTTTGTGTTGCTTTGGGGCCTTTGTTATTCCTCTATTCTGCTTCTTCATATTCCACATATGAGGAATAGACCTGTGTCTATTCCCCTCCTGACTAACTCCACTCAGAGTTATCCTCTCCAACTCATCCATGAAGCAGCCAATTTGCTCATTTCATTTTTTTTTCTTATAGCCCAATAGCATTCTATCATAGATGTACCACAATTTCTTTATTCAGTCATCCAATCTTGGACACTTGGATTGTTTTCAGAATTGGGCTACTGTGAATAGTACTGCAATGAACATAGGAGTTGCCAGTATTTTTTTCTGAATTGAGTTTTTGGGCTCTTTGAAGAGATATCAAACCCAGGAGAAAATAGCTCCTTCTTTTAAAGTACTGTTTCTGGCTGCTTTGACAATACAATGGTAACATGAGTAGTTTCAACAGAAGCTAGTGGGCCTACAAAATCCAAAATATTTACCACAATATAGGTCTTTACAGAGATGTCTGCAAGCATCTAATTGATGCAGATCAAATGATATTACAAAAATATAATCCATCTATATTTTGCAAACAATTTCTTTAATAAGAGAAATAAAGATTTATATTTTATCATTTAAGTCAGAATTCATGAAGTATATAAAGTGTTAACTATAGGTGATTCAGGGTAAAGAATGCTTGCATAGTCTGTACAGATATTATTGAAACATTTTAATAAATATAAAGCTATTTTTTTGTTTAAAAGTTTGCTACCTTAAGATTCTGAGTTCAAAGCAATCATTGAGTCTCTAAGCATCACATGATAAAGAATTTTGACAAAAAATAACAGCAGGATCTATAGTGAGAGGCTATATGTAACTTCATAACATACTTATAAATTCTACACTTGAAGCAAAATATTTCTGAGCAAGTTTGATGTTGACTGAATTAAGGCCCCAAAGCCCCAGGTGTAAATGAGTGGGACACAGCTGAATGCTATCTGGCAAAAGGGGTGTGCAGATATGACTGCAAGTTTCTCCTGAGTCTTTATAAGAGGAGATCTGACTGCAGAAGCAGAGAACAGTTTGACCACAGAAGCAAAAGCCGTGCTGCCAGCTGCAAAGAAGGAAAAATACCAAGTCAGGGTTTCTAGCTCACAGCTCCAATGAGTGGAAGCCAAAAATGAAGATGTCGACCTGCCTGGAGCCTCTAGAGGGCGCCATATTTTACAAAAACCATTTCAAGTTCTGAATTGAAAGAACCTCCAGGACTGGCGATGTATAATCTGCATTTCTTTAAACACCTAAGTTGGAGGCAACTGGTTACAGCAACTACAGGAAATTAACATTCATTATTAGATGGATCATTTGATTAATTTTAACTGAATACCTTTATTTAATACCAAAAGTCGGATTTAATAGTTGGTTTTATTCTTTAAAATATCTTGTTTGAAAAAAAATAAATAAAATATCTTGTTTGGGGAGCTCTAGGGATAGCACAGTGGCAGGGCATTTGCCTTGCACACAGCTGATCAAGAATGGATCTTGATTCAATCCTCCAGCATCCTATATGGTTCCCCCAAGCCAGGAGCAATTTCTGAGCGCATAAGCAGGAAGGAATAACCCTTGAGTGTCACTGGGTGTGCCTCCCCCCCCAAAAAAAAATCTTGTTTTCTACAAAAAAACAAATAGCAATCAAAATTCTATGTAGGCACTATTTTATGTGACTTCTAACATTAGTGGAATGATTGGAAGCTAAGCACCAATGATTACCTTTTTATTCTAGAGCAATATATTTATAAATAAAATGACAAGATATTACATAAAATAACCGTAAGCTTAAGGAATAATAGAAGTTAGGGGCTTCTATTGTTCAGGGGCTATTCCTGATTTTGTGCTCAGGAATGACCCCTACTGGTATTCTGGGGACCAGATGTGGTGCCAAGGGATTAAACTAGGGCCAGGAGGAGTCAAGGCAAGTGCCTTAACCCCTGTCTTATCTCTCCAGTCAAGAACAAAAGTCTTGATGTGTAGCTTTCTGTATTTTGCAACTAATTTCAAATGTTAAATAAGCTGAAGTTGAGACACAAAATATAAAGAATACATTCTACAAAGTGCTCACTACCCGTTGAAAACCCTAACTTTGAGATCTACATGTCAGGCCATTAAGTCTCCCTTTCTCTACAAATGTCTGAGGAAATTCATCTACCCCTTTATAATCTAGCCCCTTCTGCCACCTACCCTGTAGAATTCTCTCTCTGTGGGGGCCCAGGAGATAGCACGGAGGTAAGGCGTTTGCCTTTCATGTAAAAGGTCATCGGTTGGAATCCCGGTGCCCCATATGGTCCCCCGTGCCTGCCAGGAGCAATTTCTGAGCATGGAGCCAGGAGTAAGCCCTGAGCACTGCCGGGTGTGACCCAAAAACCAAAAAAAAAAAAAAAAAAATTCTCTCTCTCTCTCTCTCTGCCCAGTTTCTCTCCGAGAATGAGGAGGGACTTCCTTGAGTCCTTGAGTGAACCAATCTCAGCTGTCTTGAAAGGGCTACAATAAACTACTTCCAAAGTACTTCCAAGGGTTTTCTGAAAGATTTAATCCATACCCCTTTCCCACCGGTTATGTGGAGTTTAACAATCCAAAAAGCATAAATGAATTCTTCAAATAATGGAACTGGATGCCTCAGAGGCAGGTTGTTGAGAACAGGGAGAAGGTTCCTCAGTGGTCAGATAGAGAAGTAGAATACTGTCACATGACCAAATGGTGTTTCCTGTCCTACCATCACTCCTAAACCAAAGAAGAAACTACCTCCTTGATATCTCTCCTAGATGCCTAATCACCTTCACTCAGACATAACACATCCAAAAGGAAAATCCTAGGAAATCTTCGGTCTTTGAGTGAGGCTGAACCAGTTTCCACTGCCACCTACTGAACAATGAGGCTCCTTTCAACTGGCAGGTGGTGGCTGATTGTCATTTCGATCTGCATTTCAGTTCTACAGATGAGCTAACTGGACCTTCGTTGAGTTGTGTTCATTCCTTTATACCTCATATTCACTTTTCCCCTTTTAAGCAGGCAGGCATAGGGGAAGCAGGAAGTGAGGGAAAGGTTGGCAATGAGTTTTTGGGAAGCAATGAAACCAGCCTAGTGTAACCGAAAGTACTATGTCTGGATTCACTCACTCTATGGACAAGGATACTGAGACTCAATTAAGACATTTCCAACTGGTGCAAACAGTGACTCAGAAGTCACTGCAGGAGATGGGGAACTTCAGCAGAAATAAAAAGTTGTGAAAAGGTCAAGAAAGCCCACCAGAAACTTCAAGCTCCTATGTAAAAATGCCCTGATTAACCCTTATATCCACAGAAAACTCTAGGCCAAGGCAATTTGAAGAATACTGATATATTATGCATACACACACATACTCTCTCTGTCTCTCTGTCTCTCTGTCTCTCTCTCTCTCTCTCTCTCTCTCTCTGTCTCTCTTCCTAAAAGCCATTCATAGCTGCCCCTTCTGGAGAAGCCCATGTTGTCTCTTGAATTCATTATTCTTGCTCTTTCCTTCCTCAAAATATTTGAATAAAACTCTTGATATCTCAGTGCTCATTTTCTCCTGAAGTTCTTTTCTGTGAGGGAAATGAAAAGCCCAGGTAAGACTGACTTTCCATCCTGCAAAGAGCAAATCCTTGCTCCAATCTGGTTTCCCCTGGATCCTCTGAGAAATTGGGAACAGGGGTCACTTCGCATGCCGAGCAGAACAAGTAAAACATGGGCGCAGTTTGATGACAGCCTCTTGGGTCGGATGAGACCATTATTGGCACATCCCCCCAAAAATCTAAATTTATTTACTTTCTTCTTGCAATTATATCTTAAAAGCACTAAGTATTGTGCTGATGTATCTCAAACGCAGATTGTGAGATTGCATTTCTATAAATAACTCTAGTCTTCAGATAACCACTTTTGGTATTTTAAATCAGGGCTTCCTGAACTTTTTACATTCAAATCATTTGCCTGAGAAATGAATGGCTGAGAAATTTGGCTGAGTGTTGCCATAAACACCTCAAATTCATTACACATTTGCTTATGTTTTGATCTAGTTTTTAGTTTGGGGACCACACCCAGCAGTGTTCAGAGAACCATATGTGGTGGGGATCAAATCAGGGCCAGCTGCATGCAAGGCAAGCACCTTAACCCCCATACTAATTCTCTGGCCCTCACATATTTATTCTGAATTCTCAGTGATTCCATAGTCAGAAGCCTTTACTGCCACCAAACCTTTTGTGAGCTCTACATTCAGTTATGATTTATAAGAACACAGGTATTAAATAATAGTTTAAGAAGTTAGGTCTTAAATAGATAATAGAAAAATATAAATATACAAGTGTGTTTATACACACAAACATAAATATCTTCAAAGAATACCTATTGAGTAGTACAGAGTTGTCATTCTTTTGGCTTTTAGCCATAAAAACTAATTTTGTCTAGTTTAAAGGAAAGTGGGCATTTATTGTAAAAAATATATCAGTAAATTTAGAAATTCTTAAAACGTTGAAAAATCAAGCTTAGAAAAGACAGGTATCTGATTTATCATCCCATCAACCCTGCTTTCAATGAGTGAAAGGCAATTTCCCAAAAAGAAATTGGATCGCTAATAGAAAAGCAAAATATGCTGAGCAAGCAGATTTGAAGTGAGGTGTGCACAGCTTACTGTAATCATTCCAGGAAAAAATCTTAGGATTTAGCATGTGCACTGAATCTGAAGTTCTCTGGTAAAAGACAAAACAAGATAACATCTAACATCATTAGAGAAATAGGATTTTGTTTCAGCAGCTTGAGTACTCTTAACATTTCCTAGGCTCCTGAAACCAATCTCCAAAGGTCCGATATCAATTCAGTATATTTGAAACATCAGCAATATTTTAATTTTATAGACTAAAGGACTGTATGAACAGTGATCATTATCCCAGCTCTGTTCCAAGAGTGCTTGATTCTCACAATTGAGCCCCTTGACAGTACATGATGATGTGTTGCTGTCATGGTTATTTACAAAACATCTGAAGGACCAAGACTAAGTCTTTTGTGCCAAGGGTGCCAGAAAATTCACTGGAGTGGTAAAAATTAATGAACGAATTAGAAAGTTTAATATATACAGTATACATGGCCAATACTACTTAAAGTTTTAAGCAGTTAAATTTTCAAGTAGGTCAAGAATTTAAATTTCCACTTATTGGTCCTGCGAAACGATGGGCCTGTGATCTGCTGTTCTTTGCTAAACATGAAGATTGAGCTGCAAGAGAAATAGTTAACTTTGTAGCATTACAAGTCACTGTCCCTTTTCACTTTATCAAATTACAAAGAGGATTCGTGTTCATCATCATTGAAGCAGTCGAGCAAAGTCCCCCTGAAAAGAATGCCTCACTTAATACCAAGACCCCATTCCAAAGGCCTGGCAAGCTGGGACAGTCCTTGCTAAGGGAAGGACTTGTAGCAGAAACATTTTAGGCCCTGCAGCTGCTCCATTCTGCCCCCTATAGTTCCTTCCTAGACTGACCTTGGCATCCCACCCTTGCAGAGCAAGACCTCAAGCTATGGCCGGCGAGCCACATGCAACCCGCTAAGGACATTTATCCAGCCTGCTGGATGTTTTTGCTGCAGCTGTCTGTTCTGCTTAGTGGCCTACTGGTCCCGAGCCCACAGTGCACATGTATGGGATGTGTGAAGCACTCTCCGACTACCCTTCCTCTCTTTGTCTTTCGATACCTCTTCTCAGTCTCGGGCAAAACTACAGTTCACCAAAAGCAGAACCATAGTTTGTTAAGTAAGTTTGGTAAGTTTATTCATTTGATTGTAATTGTTCTTCACTTTAAATATCATATTATTCCTGTTTTAGTTTTGCTACTTTAAAATAAGATAGGTGCAGTGTGCATAAAAATTTGTTCATAGTTTTGTTTTTTTTTTACTATAGTCTGGCTCTCTAACAATCAACAGTGAACAGGGGTAGAGGGAGGACAACATTGGTGGTGGAAATGCCCCTGATTCAATGTCACTATGTACCTAAAATATTACTGTGAAAGATTTGTAATCCATTCGGTTAAAAAAAATTTTGAGGTGGAGCTGGAGAGATAGCGCAGCGGTAGGGCATTTGTCTTGCATACGGCTGACCCAGGACAGGCCTCAATCCCAAGCATCAAATCAGACAGGGTTCCCTAGCCAGGAGCGATTTCTGAGCGCACAGCAAGGAGTAACCCAGTGTCACCAGGTGTGGCCCAAAAACAAACAAACAAAAATAAATAAATAAAAATTTGAGGAGCTCTGCTTTATGTCTTTGCCACTTAAATTCCTAGTACTAGCAGCACAACTACCTGTCCAAAACAGGTTTAAATTACTTTATGTCTATTTTATTATATTTTAGTAATTTGATTCAGAGCATTTCATAGTTGATCCAAATTACTCTATGTATTTGCCTTTTTGAAGGTGATTGGCTTAGAACATTTTATCTGCAATTTATTTCTTCACAAAATTCAATACATGTTCCCTGCTTACCCCTTTCCAGAACTAACTCAACTATAGAAAGTTGAAATTTCTTCAAAAAAAAAACCCACAAAAGTTATGCTATAAATAAAATTCCCCTAGAAATGCCAGACAGATGTCTTTCTTCTGACATCTCAAATTAAACTTCCCTTGCTCTTACTAAATTTGTCTCACTCTTTATAAATTTATTTTTGTTGTTGTTGTTTATTGGTTTGTTTTCTCCACACCCTGCAATATTCAAGGGTTACTGCTGGCTCTGTGTTCAAAAATTGCTCCTGGAAGTCAAGGGATATGGGATACCAGGGATTGAATTGATAACAGGTCAGTCACATGCAAGGCAAATGCCCAATCTGCTTGCTCTCATTTAAGGCTTAAATTCTCCTGTGAATTTGTCCAAGACAACCTGTGTACAGATTAAACTCTTTTCATTAAATTACATATGACTAATACCTCGAGAGCTTTTTAATATAGGGTGTGTATGAGTTTACATTTGAACTAATTATATTTTTCTAACTCAAACAAAATTATCAAGTTTTTCCAACCTTACAGCCACGAGTTTTAAGTGTTTTCTGGTAGTCAACACTGCCACCCAATGGCCAGTGCTAAAATCAAAAACCAAAGCACTGAGAAGGTAGGAACCAAGAAGAAGCAGGTAATCAAGTTCAATTGATTTTCTATTTTAAATGTTTTAAATGTTTCAAGTAATTTACATAATCCAGGGGACTAGCAACCTTCCAAAACATCTCTACTTGAATGTTCCCATATGACTATCCAAGCAAACTAAGACACTCCTCATTCATTCAAGAGTTTTAAATGAGTCTCAAATGCACATCAAGTATTACAGTGGCTGCTGAGGATGCAAAGGTGGCCACAATCTAATCAACTCCACTTCATAGAATTTAGAGTTGGCAATCAAAATATCCAAGAACCTATCCATCAGTCTTGCACTGACCTGCCCCTTTCTCTGCAATTAATTTTGATGGGGGATCCACCCAAAGTGGTGCTCAGGGAGGCTGGATGACACCTCCACCCTAGCAATTTTCAGTCAACTTGGCCTGCAGGTCAACACACAGCTCCAAAGAAGTCTCAGTTTTTGGGACTTGCCACCACATTAGTGACAGGTGGCCTCCAGGGTAGCACCCTGCAACATAATGCTCAGAGGAGCCTATGGCACCAGAGAATAAACAAGGGCCAGCTGCAAACAAGGCAAGTGCCTTAACCCCTATACTAAATCTCTGGTCCTGCTTTCCAATCTCTTTTTTTAAGTCATTCAGTATCTTTTTAAATTAGTAGTACACAGATTTAAAGAACCAAAAATAAATATCTTAAGCTAAATATAATTTTTATCTTAAACATTCTGGACAAACATGCAAGGGTTACTGGTTACTTCAGCTACTGTCATTTACTAGCCATTGAGAAGCATTTTAATGACCTAATCGTTACACAATGTCCTTCACTCATCCACTCACCCAAACTTCACACAGGAGCCATGGCAGCTGCATGCATGGCTACCAGGAAGGCTGGTCATGGGCTGAGCTGAAGACAGTGAATCCTATTCCTAGCATGAAGAAATAAATATTGAATTAAAACCCCCTCTCCATCAGTCACACTTTTCTACCCAAGTAAGCCAGAACTGTTTAGCAATGGTGACCACAGTCTTCCAGTGATTCTGATGTTCCTATGTTGGATTTGAAGACACCCAAGAAATAAACAAGTTTAGCTAGAATTGATAGTCTGAAAAATGAGGCAGATAAAGATCTGGCCTCTTAATTTCTAAATTAGTTGAATGCTAGTACACAAGGGGAATGCCCTGTGGACGGAAGTCCTGCATTCAGTCTTTTATCTGTCATTTCTCCCCCCAGTAAAACCATCTTCAGAGATTGTATCTTTTGTTTATTTTTCCTCAAATTTCCCCTTATAAAATGTAAAACCCCTTAGGCTTAGTCAGCATTAGATAGAAAGTTGTCTGTTATCTGCTTTTCTTCCCATGTTGATTATTTCTGAGAAAAAAAATGACCTACATAGAGTATAGGCAGGACTCCCAGTACACTAAGTTTGAAGCCCCTGGCCCCGTGCTTTTCTCTGTCTTGTTTTCTTAATCCCCCATGGCACCCGTCCTTCAGACCTTTTCACCTAAGGCTAAACTCCAACAATCCTGAAGTTACAGGAAATGGGTAAATCTAATATCAATCTGATTAGTGGGTATACCACTCCATGGAGTCAGCTTTGAAAATCAAGTTTTTTCTGAAGTTCTTACATTGGAATATGAATTTAATGTGTTGTGCCTTGATTTTGATGACTTAAAAAAATAATCCTGGGTCAGAGCAGTAGAACAATGGGCTGGGTATTTGCCCATGAACAGCTAACCTAAGTATGATCCTAGGCATCCCATACAGTCCCTTAAGCCCACCAAGAGTGATCCCTAAGCACGGGACCCCTAAACTAGGAGTTAACCCTGAGCGCAGTGGGATATAACACCCCAAACAAACAAACAAACAAAAAATCTGATTCAATGAGATATCTAAGGGTTAAGGCACTTGTCTTGCATGTGGTTGACCCAGGTTTGATTCTAGCATCCGACCTTGCCAGGAACAATCCCTAAGAGTAGAGAGTCAGGAGTAAGCTCTAAACATCACCGGGTGTGGCCCAGTAACTAAAACCAAACAAAATTCTGAGCCCATGTGATACTGAAGGGGTTAAGGCATGTAGTCTGACAGTGCCTAAGGTCCCCAGAGTACCAGCAGGAGCAATCCCTAAGCAAGGTCATGAGTAAGTCCTGATCACTGCTGGGTGTGGCCTCAAATCAAAACAAGTCTTCATCTATTCTAATGTTTGGAAGCCATCTTAAAGGAACTGTGTTTTTCAAAGCTGCCTTTCCCCCATATATTCGGCCTAAGTCTTTTTTTTAATTATGAGAACAAAGATGCAAAGAAAGAGGACAAGGTAAAGTTACAGTGGAAGGACAATCACCCATAAATAGAATTCACATCAGTCCCCTTGCTGATATCTTAACATTGAACTTTCAGCCAAAGAATATTAAGAAAAATAAAACAGAACCCATGTACAATTACTTTGTCCCTCAAGTCCACAGATTGTGATACATATTTCTTATCCACATCAAACAATCTAAAGCCATAAAACTTATGTAACTCCTTAAACATTGAAGGCATAGTACTTTTTACATTTCCATGTATATGCATATTAGTTTGAGTTAGCCTCAAAGGTGGGTTTTTATTTTTAAGGATAAGAGTCAAAGGAGCATAGTAAAAATGGTGTTAGAGTGGCAATAATTGTTTGCATCGGCCCACCAAAATATGGGGGACATGGAAAGGAAAAACCTTGTTCTTAATATAAGGAGCCCCTACCCCTGAAGTCTCCTGGCATAAGACCAACTCTAGGCTCCAGGCAAACTAGATTGCCCAATCCAAGTCGTTGTCTGTAGTGCCAACACATTTTTATTTTCCACACAGTCTCTGTTGTTGGTATCATGTTTCTGTATTAAAGATCCTGGAATCTGCATATCCTATATTGCAGTTAGGATGGTGCAGAGTGTCCTTTCATTTCACCTCACAATTAAAGGGCAATGCAGAAAGCCCTGTCCAGTATGAAGGTTGTTGATGTTCTTAAGTCTTCTCAGTGTTAAGGGAAGTCTCTTTTGAGTAGATCGATGTCAGAGCAGCAGTAGGGTCTTCCCTGGTAGAGGATTGCTTCCAGGTGTTGTTATAAAAAACCTTGGATGTTTCATAGATAGCTTCCCTGGTTCAGGGGTGAATGGAGAATGCCCAATCTTCTGAGGCCTGTGCCAGGTCATTATGCCAATGTTCAGGGTGTAAGGTCCCTTGCACTACAAGATTTGTGTGTTCCAATCTCTATTAGATAAGAATTTATTTGTGTGTAGGTATTTCCCATTTTAATGTGCCTATGCAAACAAGGAACAATGCCACATGGCTTTATAGGCCCATATGGGGAATGCAAGAACATGTATAAAACTCCCCATGACATAGTTAAACATAAGAATTAAACTGAGGGACTCTTTCACCGAATATTTCTTATTGAAAAGTTCACAAAGAGAAGAAAAGAAAAAAGTGGGGAAAATCTTCACTGTTTAAAAGAATATTTAATAAGAGCTGTCAAAGAAAATAGATATAAAATATTCAAAGCCATACGTGTATATTTTATGTCTTTTGAAATAGTTGGGGGTTGTTAAATCCAGTGAAACACGATGGTGTGTGATTAAGAATGTGCAGTACAGAAGTTAAAAAGGGTAAATTGTTGGGGTGATAGAGTTAAAAAGTGAAAATGAGCTTTACAGGGGTGTGCGAAAGGGCAGAATACCAGATGGACATTCTACATACAGAAATCATAACTTAAGGATGGGATATATTATTAATATATACTGTGCCCATGCTAGGGAGAAAGCCTTCAACATTGGGGTCTCCCCAGACCCCATGCCGGGTAGAGCCAGGCTCAGGATCAAGAAAAGATCCGGTAGAGAACCGGAAGCCAGGATCTACCCGCCGTCCTCCTGAGCCCTCCCCCCCTTCACAGGGGGAAGGGTGGGGAAAACTTGGGATCCCCTCCCAGAGGGGCCACCCGACACCCACCTTTTCTTGCCACCTGGGTCGCCACCCCAGGAAGCCCTGGAGGCCGAGGGGCAGGAGAGGGGGCAGCTGGGGTCCTACCAAGGTTCCCAGCATGCCCAATCTAGGGAGAAAGCCTTCGACATTGGGGTCTCCCCAGGCCCCATTCGGCCTAAGTTTTATTAAGTGAAAAATGTCACAGAAGATGAGTCCACGTGGGTCAATGCCATTTGATCTTTTTATTTTTTGCTTATTTTTTTTTTAATTTGGGGACCTCACCCAGTTGTGCTCAAGAATTAATTACTCCTGGCTCTGCACTCAGAAATTACTCCTGGCAGGCATGGAGGGAGGGGGGCATATGGGATGCCAAAAATCAAACCTGGGTCAGCCCCATGCAAGACGAATGCCCTACCAGCTATGCTATCACTCTGGCCTATCCTTTTGTCATTTTTAAATATGCACAGACCATGATTTCTGAGTGATACACTGACACATAACTGAACGTTTCTCAAGTACTTGTCAAGGTTGCACCTAGCCCTTTCTCTAGTCTAGAATTTCAACTTTTTAAGGATTTTTTTAAGGGGGAATTCTTTATCTTAGGGTTTTTTTTTTTTGTTGTCGTTGTTGTTTGGTTGATTTGGGGGTAGGGAGAGAGAATTTGAAGCACACCCAGCAAGCTTAGAGGTTTCTCCTAACTTTGCATCAGTAATTATTCCTGGCAGTGCTCCGGAGATAATATGGGGTGCCAGGGATTGAATATGCATGGGGCATATACAGGGCAAATACTCTACCCTAGGAACTCGAGTTTTGTTCTAAGGTCACACTTCATGCTGGTGATGAACTACTCTCAGCTTCGGTGCTCAGAGCACTCCTGGTAGTGCAGAGGGACCACATGATGTGGGGAATCAAACCCAGGCCTCCCACTTACTAAGCTAAACTCTTGTTTGAACCATTTCCCCTGCCTGATTCTGGATTTAGCAGTGCTTTCTATGGGCAAAGGGGAAGGGTGACTTTAATGGTGCCTTGCCATACTGCCTTAAAATAGATTTCCACATAATTTGGAAAAATGCCTCAAGCAGTAAAAAGCTGAAAGTGGCTGGTTAAAAAAGAAAGACCTTGTGGATAAAGTTATGAGAGAGGAGTGAGTCCAGAGTCAGCTGAGCATATGTCTTAGGAGATACTACAGAGAAAAACAAATTTAGAAGAACAAGACAGAATCACTAGCTCTAAAGAAATATCACAAGGAAATCAAACACTTAAAAGCTAGCCTTTAAAAAATAAAAGAAGGAAAAAGCATAGCACCTTTATGAGCATAAAACCTATCAGCAGAAAATAAGCAACATAAAACATCCATATTATATATGGAGGTTAAAACAATCTGGAGATGTGATGTTGTATTTAAGCTAAAGGATCCAGTTCCAAATAATTCACTGAGCAATAGCTGCCAGATTTTTAAATTCATAAAGATGGTTTCCCCAGCTTTCACTTTCAAGTATCTCTAGCTCTTTGATGATTTCCCCAAACGTCCTAGAAAAAATTCTCGCTTCTTATTCCTCCCTGCTTTCCCTCAATGCTTCCTCCCACCTTCCTTCCTCAAACTATAACCTCCTTAACTACAGAATTAGGAGTCAGTTGTGAACTGCAAAGAGAAACAAGTTGTACAACTACTGTCTTCAAAAAAGCACATTAATCTCTCACCAAACATTCGAACTGTAAAATAGTCACATCAATTCAGAAAGTTTCTTTAATTATTCAGAGTTAATCCTGGTATAAAATGTCTTAGTTCTATAAATTGCATAATCTATAAATTGTTTCCACCATTAATCTAATTTTTAAAAATATATATATATCACATGTATATATCAAATAAAGATATTATTTGAAACATCTATATTGTAATATCCCAGAAAACAAACTTTCAAAGTACTAAAAAAAATGAGTTTTTCCAAAAATGGAAAGAAATATTTATTAGAATGATAGACAAATGCAACTCTTGGCTCTCCAGACCTTTGAATGAGAATGAAACTAATATCAGTTGAAGACAAGTCTGAAAGAAAAAACAGTTACAATATACTTCTATTTCTCAGGGCTTAATTTAAATGTGTTCTTAATGTGCCATTCTCTCCACAGGGGATAAAAAAAACATTAGTTTCCAGGCTGGAATTCAATGAAAAGTATCTCATGACACTTTTTAAAAGAAGGAAAATCACAAATTATTACAAATAGCCACTTAACTAAATATAAGTCCCATAATTAGCAAACGCTAAAAATTTGCATTTGTTATAATCATAACACATAAGTCATATGAACTCAATACAGTATTACTGATATCTCATGGGAATGGAGAATCAAAGTATTTAATGACTAACAAAACAGGTGAAATGAACAGAATGTATACAAAACCTAAAATAAGCCCTCTAAATAGCCCTTTTGCATTCCAAAGTAACAGTTTTTTAAAGTCTCACAGGAATGATGAATACAATCATATATAAAGCACATTGGCTTTGGCTTTTAGACAAGCAATAGAACTATATTGTATAAAAATAAATCATTACCATGTAACTACAAATAATGTATTTCTTAAGTCAAACTTCCCCTACAGCAAAACTTCTAGTAGTTTTGCACAAAGTAAAGTCTCCATATGCAATTATAATTAGCACAAAGTTCTAGATGGTTAAGTATATAGGTTGCTTGTCTTATCTCTTTAATTCCACAAAAATAAAAATATATTATTCTTACCCAAGTATACTAAATATCTTAATGGATTCTATAATTAATCTTGAGTGAAATTTATTAAAATTATTTACAAAATCCTCTTCAAAAGTCTTATTGAGGCAATAAGCAGTTGAAACATTCTTTTAAATGTTTTTACATATACTCCAACTTCTTCTCAAAAAAAAAATAAATAAACAACACAAGAGGGCAGTCTTTTCCTAAGAAAAAAGTTTAACCTAGTCAGTACTTGCAAGAGAAGCATGTATATTTTATGCTGCTTAAGTTATCAATTAGAAGTCAAATTTGAATGTGCCACACAATGAATCAGTCCTTAAATCATTGGTAAAAAATGTTTCTATTGTCAGAATGTCACACAATTTACAGATCTGCACATAGCATTCCACTTAGTTCTCAACACTGCCTAGACAAAAAGCCTTGCCAATTCTATTTGTGAAAACAAACTACTCAGTTGATCATTAAGCTGTGCATCAGCAAAATCAAATAGATTTAGTCCATGAGCTTTGAGCATGCAAACTGCAGTAAAACACATGAGTCTAAGAACCTGTGACTGCTGAGGCCATGACACCTCCCAGGCTTACCCTGCCAGCTGTCATTGCAGACACACAGTTTTTCTCCGGTGAGGTCACAGTAGCCGTGATCAGGGCTGCCGCAGTTGGCTTTACAGTATGGAATGTCACAAGCTTCGCCCTTCCAATATTTGTCGCACTCACAATATACCTGACTTGGAACCGAGGTACTCGTTGTACATTTCCCATGGCCAGAGCAATTATTTGGACAAGAATTGATTCTGTAAAATATAATTCATATCTCGTCAAAACTGAAATAATTGGAAAAATAAAGCATTTTGGTTGATACTTTATAAATTTTGGTTTTTATGTTACACCTTAGAGTTGTGATAAATGCAATTTCACAGTGTGATTTGAAGCCTTTCTGGGTACCTTTTTATCCCTAATGTATTTCTATTCTATTCCTTTGCAACTAGCCTAATTCATTTAATGAATTAACTCTGCTAACAAATTCTCTATATTAAAGGAACTAGAAACTCAATAATAGCTTCTGAATTTACACAGTTCCAAGCACTGGGTTGTATAAAGATTTGATTATTCAAATGTTTGAATACATAATTTACACACACAAAAATCAAACCCACAAATGCCTGAAGTCACATGAGAGATATGACTTAATTATGTAATACCTAACTAGGATTCTACCTGCCCCATTCTACCTGCCCCAACTCACTTCGTCTAGACAGCAAAACTTATCAAATTTTTCTAAATAAAAGGCCCTGTAATATGAAGCAAATTGTGGGTAAGGCACTTGCCTTGAATGTGGCCAACCCGGGTTTGAGCTACAGCATTCCTTATGGTCTTCTGAGCAAGTCAGGAATGATCCCTGAGTGCAGAGCCAGAAGTAAGCCTAGAACATCACACCAGGTGTGGCACAAAAAACCAAACAACTAAAAAAAAAGCCCCTGTAATAACAGGTTCTACTTTATATTTGTTTTTTCTTGTCAACAAATGAGATAAATAAGTTCTACAACCAAGTCAAGGCTAGGATATTGTACACCTGACAGAGCATTCTCTGGCTGTCTTTGGAAACCTTCCTTAAAGAAGGAAGGGAATCCATCCAGTTTCTCGGTATCATCCCTGTGAGAGCAGAATCTTCATTTCACTCAGACTAGAGGGCACCGAAATAAACAGTGCCAGATATGCCATAAATTCTCAATGAAAAGCTTTCTTCTTGCACTAGAGACAGTGATATAGCTACTTACCTTATCTCTTAAGTCTCGATTTCCTCATGTGTAACATGGGGGGGGGAGATATCCACTAAACAGGGTTGTTGTGAAGAGAATTAAAGAATAGAATGTGGATATAAAGTGGCCAGTCAAGTCTCTTGAAGGCAATAAGGACTATAATCATTGAGCTCACATTCAAATATCTGTGGCCGTTCTAAGCAAGATGAGGTTCCCTTGAACCCTCAACACCTGTTTTATCCAATTTGCATCATTTTTCAACCAAGCCTAACTTAGTCATGCTCAAACTTACACGTTAGGCTAATACATATGCACCATATTCTTAGGATATTATAATGTTATGTTACTTAGGATGAGAGCTCATTTTAAAGTTTAACTCACTAGCTTGCTCCTCATTAAAAAAAACAGTCACTTATTTTTTAAAATGAACTCTGAAGAGCAATTTTAAGAATCAGTAATACTATGAACATTTTTTGAAAATACTTACGAGTAAAAAATGTTGAAACCAGTTAGATTATATGCAGCATCACTAAAAAAATGTAACAGTGCGTAGCCAGATGTTGTGACAACTTCGGGCACAGTTTCGTTCCCCCGGGTTTCAGGGACAATCAGGCCACTGGAAGAAAGCAAAGCCAAGTTTTTTGGGTACATTCATTGCCAGGAAGAACTAACAATCACAAAGAAAGTCTCAAACTGGGCAACTAGAAAGGAGCAAGCCAGCACCAGTTACCGAGCATTTCTCGCCCAATTCTCTCTGTTCCCCTCACAACCAGCACTGACCAGGACACCACACGGCTTTTCCTGCAATCACCTGCAGACTGAGAAGTTCCAGGTCTCCCTCCTGAGCTGCTGCCTGTCTGTAAAGTGCATGGGGTGGTCTTTAATTCAGCTCATCTACAAAGCGTCACTTACAACAACTCCAAGACTTGAACAAGTCATCTTACCCCTTTAAAGTCCCTTTACCCCTACGTGTTCTAAGTTTCGCTAAAGTCATAGGGAAGCCTCCGAACCATGTATGCAGCCACAGTGACATCCTAGTTCTGTCTCCATCATTCCAGCACGACTAGCACACACGTTGGCCTTCTCTCAGTGCCCCAACTGCAGACTATTCTGGTGACTTAGAATTTGGCCTGCCTAGATACTTCATTAAAAGATGACTCCCAGGAGATAGCATGACTCATCTAACCCCTATAAATACTCAAAAAAACTAACTTTGTGGAGCCAAAAAGAAATACACTACAAAGCAAGATTAAACTAGATACAGATACTTCTTCATAAGGGAATAGTACTATTTTCATCCACTTAGACCTACTATATTTAATCTGTGAAAACAAAATCTGGAAGGAAAAAAAGGGTATCTGGCCAAATAAAAGCACTCAAATAAAAGCACTCAAAATACTACATTATAATATAATGTCATTATACCACAAGCCATAGTACTCAAAATACTGTCAGGATCACAGAGTATAATAAAACCATTAACATAAAAACCATTAGCATAGTATAAGTCAAACGTTACATAATAACATTTACATAAGCAAAATGCTACAGAATATTTTACATATTCAAAATACTATGTAACATTAGAGCATTATTAGACTGTGTTAATACTCCAATGCTACATAGTACTTTGATTGTTACATAGTATATTTGAGAATTGACAATACATTACATATATTTCAGCATGTAATAATACAGTATGATGATATTTCAGGGACCGGTATCTCAAAATAGTCAGCTCCTTTAAATACTGTCAAAATTACATTCAATTTGTACCACTAGAGACTAAATTCTCTCATTCAAACCATATTGCCAAAACAAAAGGCCAAAGTATTATAATCAAATAATCCTCCAAACACGTACTAAGAGTCAAGAAACTTAAAAAGTCATCAATTTTTTGATGCTTAAATGACAAGTGCTAGTTATACGGCTGTAGAAATAACCTTTTCAAGGGCAAGAGCCGAGACAGAGTAATGGTGTACATCAAGCAAGATCCTGCAACACAACTATAACTGTGCTTCAACGTTACAACAACCATTAATGTAAACCTAAAGAAAGATGTCAGTAGAATTTCAATGCCACATCAGTCTTAGTTGCACATTCATGAGGTTATAGCAAAATATGTAGATGGTTACAGAGAATGTTTCCAAGTCTTAATGATAGAGA